>OMKZ01054592.1:25304-38667 GCA_900302535.1 Neoniphon sammara
AAAAAAAAAAAAAAAAAAAAAAGATTTATAAAACTGATTTAGAAGAATAGAGACAACGGGAAATGAAGAACAAAATGAGATGGAGAGGCGAGGTGGGGCAGAGGTGAAGAATGGTCTTTCAGAAAGCGCGCGTGTGTCTGCGCTAATACAGAGGTGACGCCGGGGTTGTGAATCTCAGGTGGTCTCGTTCTGGAGGTGTTTGCTGCTGTGTCACACTCCCAGATTACTTCTGCCACCTCATTAACTGCTCTGCTGGGGCAGAAAAGCATATTTATGTGTGTGTGCGCGCGCATGTGTGTGTATGTGTTTCAGTGCTCAGAGTCATCTGGTTCAAACAAGCTCATATTGAACTTAATTAGTTAATTAGTTGTGATTTTTTATGGTCTGATGCTATTACCAAGAAAAGAACATTAATCTGTGGAGTAGTTTAATTTCAGAAGATATTAACTCCTGAAATCAGATCTGTGAACAACAAATAACTCAAGAGCATGCTCAAAACTCACAACCTGTTCATGTATCAATAATGTAACATGTATTGGTGATGTGCTTTATCTGTCACAGCAGCGTTGGCTGATGAGGAATTTCATGACACTAAAAATACATACACCTACTTAAACACTGTTAACACCTATAAACACCGACCTACAGACACAATCCGTCGGACTGGACTAAAATATGGACAGATGGTATTGGCATCGGCTTTAAAAATCATTATCCAATATTATTTTGACTGTTTAAATTTAGCTAAGTGTGAAATTTGGCATTTTTGTGGCCTGTTTTGTTTTTAGGAGTGTGACATTAATACAACTGCTAAATTAACAACAGAACAAAACAAGTATGGTCCTTTACAAAACACTCAATTATCTTACAAAAGGCCTGTCTGAAAAACACCCGAATTTGTATTCTTATGTTTACAAAAATTCACACCAGTATTGTTATGGGCTGTTTGTGGTGAGAAGATATTGACTATAGGTATCAAATAAACATATCGGTCCACCTCCAACAAACAGACAAAGAAACATCATATACACTGTGCAGAGACTCACAGCTATTGGTGTCATTGGCCACTGCAACGATGCCCATTGGCTGCTGAGGGATGTCGGCACGCAGCACCTTCATGTCCCCTCCTGTGTATTTGTCGGCCCGAAGGACGGCCCTCCTCACCCAGTCAGTCCAGAAGATGTAGTCCCCGTACACAGCCAGGCCGAACGGATGGACGGGCTCATTCTTCAGTACCACCTACAGGGGGCAGCACAAACACAGCCATGACCTCATGCAGGCAGGAAATTCCACCCACACAACAAAACATGAATGGATAAAGAAAAATGCCTACTGCTATTAGGTCAGTGTTGCATACAAAATACAAACTGCAGTACAAATATTTGGCTTGTGATGATGTGCTTGTCTGTGTAAGTGTGTTTGTGCGTGTTACTCACATAGCGCCGGCTGCCGTCGTACTCGCAGCGCTCGATCTTGTCAAGCGTGGCATCGGAGAAATAAAGTTTTTCAGCACGGTGGTCGATGGCCAGGCCGTTGGGGGTTCGGATGTCACTGCCGATGATCACCAGGACGTTGGCACCAGTCAGGGTGGCGCGCATGATGCTGGGAGACTGTTCGTTCCAGTTGGTCCAGAACATTAGGCTGCAGGGAGGGACGAAAGGCACAATCAGGGATGTGCAGATGCAACAATGTTTCATTACTCTGTGTTTGTGGGTATAACATGAATATTTGGAGTCCGAACCTCTGACACTCGTCCAGGACAAAGGCTCTGGGGTGGTCGTCTCCAGACATGGTGACCACCGTGTGCCTATCAGCGGCACCCCAGCGGCTCTGATCCACGGTGTGGCGGGTGATGGTGGAGGTGGTATAGCTGGTCCAGTAGAGCATGTCCCAGCCCCTGTGGTAGGCCAGGCCCTCCACCGAACCCACATCTAAGAGAGAACAGAGGAAAGGCAGAAAGTAGAAAAGGTCAAAGACAGAGACATAACGCCAGAGAGGGAGAGAGGAAAAAGGAGAGGTGGAGAAGGAAAAGAAGCACGTCAATCCCAGTGCTGTGTTAAAAGCCCATGTGTGGACTGTCTGGCAGCAGCGCAGTGCTGGCAGACTGCTGGATAGCAGCGTAGACACTGCAGCGGACGTGACGGTCTGGTATTAATGACCTAGAACACTGTGTGATTTGAGGATTTTGTCCAACAAATAGCTCACTACAAAGGTAACACTCCCAGCTAACAGCTAGTACATTTCTTTCCATTGCACTACCTCATCAGCAGATGAGAGGGAAAAGTTCATGTCATTTTTCGGCCTCGCAGCCTTGAAATGACTAAGAGGTTGAGCTTGTGAGCTCCGCCCCAACGCAGAGGACTGAGGAGAGGAGAGAAGAGAGTCACCCAAGAAGGAAGAACACAAAGTACTGTCGTGGGAGACAGAGAACAGCTGCTCCACTGCTGAGGAACATAGACACACACACACACACACACACACACACATGTACTTCAGCCAGAGTCAATAAGGAGCTGCATATTTCAAAACAGCCACACACCCTATCATGCTTTTATATACACTCTAATGACAAATGATTATTAATACCTGCCATCTTGTTACTGCGATGGTACATTGAGAGTCTAATGACTAACCAAACCAAAATGGCTTTTTCCTGGGCTGGGCTGGATATGACAGCACAGTCCTGGCCAGAGGATCAGGGAGGTTCACCACTAGGTGGGACACTTCGCACTACACCTCAACTTCTCACGTCCAACACCATGGATGTGAATCAACATTTGTCTGGCCAACGCTAAGAGATTCTGAATGAAGCAAAGCCATCTGAGCGGCAGGAACTGGAGAGCCGAGCAAAGGCATGCAGTGCAAAAACAATCCCCTCTGCTCTGCGCACTCATAAATCAATGCCCTAAGAATCGATACAGTGCAACATGAAATCTATTAACCCCTGTTTCCTCTTTTTCAGTGTTGTTAATGAATTGTATATCTTAGCCCACAGCATTCTCAACTCCAAACTTTGTTTTTGAGTTCTGTATATCTTCACCTTGTTGACCCATGTGTAGGTCTTTGTTTCTGTATATATTCACAAGTTGCCTAAAGCACTGGAGCTGAGCTGGATTTATAGCTCTTGAGTTTGGTCCAATGTTGGTTACACTGACCCTGATACGCAGGTTTTATGGCACTTATCTAAATGTGACAGGACAGGACACTTCAGTTCAGGGCTTGCTATCAGGGCAACGGTCAATAATTACCCTGATTTTTTAAGGCAAACACTGTCTCAGCCTCTTTGTCTATGTGTGTGTGTGTTTGTGCATAGTGATAACAAACCCAGACAATCAACTGATCCTTTGAGAACATGAACAGAAACTCTGGGCTCTGGGAAAGATTTTGTTTGGCCTCATCAGGCCCTCCCACAGAGAGCAGGCCAGCCTATCCTTCGCCGGCTCTGCCGTGATCAGTCCAGAGTTCACCTGTCGTTTACTCTGATTCACCCCCCCCGTTACCGTTACCGTCCAGCTTCTGTCACCTCGCTTATTCTTCTTCTGCTGTTTGTTTCCCCTCTCCAGAGATCCCTACTTTGGAGCTGAGAGTTGACTGATTGCGGATTGATGGAATACAGACCTGATTGAGACGTCATGCGGAGCGGCTGTCTTATCTGAGCCGACAGAAAATCACACAAACCTCAGCATATAGCTCTCAGCGCTCTCACAGTCACTGCTGGTGAGGGACGGACGCTCATAGCAGGAGTCCAGGGAAGGAATGGAAAGCCCAGCAGCGAGCCTCCGACAAAATCAAAAGCGTCTTAACTGTAATGGAGAGGGCTGAGGTCGCTCCATTCTCACTCCTCCCCGACAAAGGAAAACCTGATTGTAAGGACTGAAATGGCTTGATTCACATGCAGCACATAGGAACCAGCTTTTACACAGCTAAGCAACAGTCATTCACTGGATTTGTTGTAAAGGACAATTTCTGAGGGGTAATTTTTCACAATGGCATAAGAGACATACATGTATTTAGGGTAATACTCATTTCCAGTTCTAATAGATGTTTTTTTTACCAGTCAAAGCTGTTAAGGTTGGAAATTATTGGGAATCTTTGTAATGTTAGAGCTGAGCACATCGCTCCGGACCCACAGAGACTGTTATCACTCCCACACCGTGTATTATCAGTAGTTTTATGGCCAGTCAGAGCATATCGACCCACTGTTGAGTACTGCAATATTTCTAATCCAACAACAACCCAACTGTACTTAAGCAGTAGCAGTGCTACCGGAAGAAATCTCCATAACTGAGGACATGGGAATGCTGAGGAATTCGACGGGTGAGGAGGGTCTGCAGGGGAATGGCAATGACACTGGGCTGCATGTGGAGCAGGTTCTGGTTCCAGTGCTAGATGTGTTGATTCTGGTCTTAGGGGTGGGAGGGCACACGCTGGTGATGGTGATCCTGTGTGGGAGACGGAGGAGGGTGGCAGGGCGTGTGGGACAGTCACCCCAGGGCCCCGTGACAGGCACAGGGACGGACATCCTCCTACTGGCCCTGAGCGCTGCAGACCTCCTTTTACTCGCCATGCTTCCCTTCCACACTGTTGCCATAGCCATGCAGCACTGGCCGTTTGGGGACTTCCTTTGCCGGCTGGTTGGTTTCCTGGGTTCAGCCTGTTCCTCAGCCAGCGCCTTTACCCTGGCCGCCCTGGCTGTGTCCCGCTATCTGACTGTGGTGAAGCCTGCCAGGGCCTACTGCCTCCTCACCGCTCGTAGGGTGACGATAACTGCTGCCCTGCTCTGGGTCCCAGCCTGCTGCCTGGCTGCTCCCCAGCTGGCATTTCGATCTGTGGGAACCCCACGCCGGGCACCCGATGGCCTGGCCTGCTTTGCCTTCCTGTCCCACGGAGACCAGGTGGCCTATGGCCTGTGTCACTTCCTTCTGGCCTTCCTGCTTCCACTGGCTATTATTGCCGTGGCGTACGGCAGCATCTACGCGTTCCTGTGGCGGAGTCGGCATGCTAGCAGGGCGCCCCAAGTAGAACGCTACCAAAGCAAGGTGACCCAGACGTCAGCCATGCTGGTGCTGGCCTTCACCCTGTGCTGGCTGCCATCCTACAGCCTTACGCTGGCTTTGTTGGTGAGCCGCAGCTCTGGGGCCACTGGCACCTCACCACGTTACGGCGCCTTCAGCGTGCTAACCCGCCTCATGGCTACCTCATCTACAGTGGCCAACCCCATCCTCTACGTGCTCATGTCCCACAAGTTCAGACAGGACCTACTGGGGCTATTCAGGAGGGGGGGGCAAGAGGCTAGCCGGGCTGTCTCTAGCTAGTGGACAGTACCATTTTATCATCTGCTACCCTGATGTTCCTGACAACCTGACAGGATACCAAAGATCAAATACTATCTACTGGGACAAGATGTGAAACTAACTAGCTGAGTTGTTTTGCTGAGAGACTCTTATGAAAGATAATTACAGTAAGCTCTTTCCATTGTGACAATGAGTGTGACATGACAGTATGATATCTTGAGGAAAATCTAGACAAGATTCAACACATTTTCCTATTCACAATATTCAGTTAGTCAAGTTGTACAAGAGTATAAAAATATTTGCCCTGGGAGTGGCTGCTTTAGGCTCCACTCAATCCTGAATCATACCATTCCTTGTAAAATAGATTAAAGAGAAGGCACTTTGGTAAAACATTAACGGTGCATCTGTGCTTTGTTGTGCTGAGAGAAGAGAAAGAACATCTATCTGTCTGGTTAGTCTGTGAGTCTGTTTATGTATGCATACGGTCTATTCTCCAAGCAGAGGTGGAAAAAGGCTTTTTCCTTTTGTTTTTCCAAGTCATAAATGGTTTTGGGTGCAACTTCAGAATAAAGGTTCCCCAGTTCTGTCTGTATCAGTGGGAGATTTTGGGGAACTTTCTCTTCAAGAATTTCCAGCTGTTTTCTCTCCCAGCAAGACTTCTCACTGGGGGGTCGGCTGGGCACAAGTGAGATTCTTTGTTTTTCATAAGTGAGAGGAGAGATGAGAGATGACTCTTGAGATATGAGAGTGGGAGGGAGGTACAATCAGAATATCCAATACACCAAGCTATACAGTATAACTTTGCAAACTCTGCAACACACCAGATATCGACTGTGGGAGGACGAGTATAGACAAACTGTGAAAGAGGATACAGGACTAAAGCATACAAACAAAACAGGCCCACACATACTTAGGTTTACGTAGGTATACTCACTCTCCACCACAGTCTTGCGGTCTGAGCCGTCATCATTGATCTGCTGGATGTTTCCAAAGTGGATGTCGCTGAAGAAGATGCGGTTGGCTCCCTTCCCTCCTCCCCCTCGGTAGTCAAACGTGAGAGCAATAACGTTCTTCATGTGTTCAGGGTCCTCAAACGGTTTTATGGGTGCATTTAGGTTGTTTTCATCTGATAGGTGAACACTCTTTAATATGGTTCGCTCTGAGTAGAGCAAATAGCCATCATAGTCACGGCATGTGCTTCCATCTTCAGCCAGCATGCCATGGGCGCAGGCACACGTGCGCTGTCCGTTCCCACGGTAAAGACAAAGCTGCTGGCACCCGCCATTGTTGTCTTTACAAACATTTGTTCCTGTACGTAAAATATGAAACAGATGACTTGATCAGCAATTATAATTAATAAATGTGAATATTTTAAATATTTTTTTCAAATTTACAAATGCATGGAAAGTGATTGAATGGTAAATGATTGATGTGAGCACACATAGTTTTGGTTAAATGAAATGAATCTAACATCCATTAAAGGTGCATTATACAAAATTGCCAAGGTTTCACTGACCTGGATGCAAGGACCTGACAAAAAAAAAATGTAGAATAAGCATATAATCTGAGAGTTGGACCATGAGTCTGGACCATCAAATTATGTGCTTATTCCATATTTTTTGTCAGCTGAGTCTAAAGGGTCCTTATTTCAATTGTACCTCAGTAATTGTGCATAGCGCACCTTTAATTCCAAAGTAATATAAACACTTTGAATTAAGCTCATTTCTAGCTTGTAAAACAGGCTTGTTACAGTGAGCTAATACAACCAGACAGAGTCAGTGCTCACCTTGCTGCCTGGCCCTGTTGAAGACTTTGATGTCTTTGAGCTGTACTCCAATACCAGTCCTCAGAGACACAGAGTCTGTGGCGTTGTCTTTATTCCCTCTTTTTATGGAGCCATTAGCATGGGTCCTAGGCCACAGCATACACACCAACAACATTAGATCGAGGCTGAAGCTGATCGATAAGAACTGCAAGAAAATCACCACAATTACAGCTTACTGAGGGAAAATGAACATCTGACCTGTCACTCCAGTAGATGTAGCTCTCGAACACGGACACAGAGAACATGTCCATGTTGTTGTTGGCGAGCACCACCTCCCTGTTCTCTCCAGTCTCCAGGTTGATGCGCTCAATCTTGTCTGTCCTGGCGTCGCACCAGTACAGGAGACTTTCCTACATATACACACATTACACAGGATGTGATGATGCAATGCCCTTTGTTTACATAGGCTGTAACACAGTCGCATGGCCATAGGAGAAGTGCCATGATAAGGTACCTGGTAGTCAATGGAGATACCGTTGGGCCAGCTGATGCTGACATTGACCAGTATAGCCCTCTGAGAGCCATCCAGACGAGACCTTTCAATACGGGGATACTGGCCCCATTCTGTCCAGAACAGGTACCTGCACACACACACAGACATACACACATACACATCAAAACACATACACAACTTCCTCAGCAGCCAAGAATGAGAGCGCTGCAGAGAGCACAGTCAATAACAGGAGCAGCTAGATGCAGTGTTGTGTTCTCTTACCCTTTCTCAGGGTGGACAGTGATGGCGCGGGGCTTGTCCAGGCCCTGGGAGATGACCACGTAGCGGAAGGAACCGTTCAGTCTGGCCACCTCAATCACATCAAAGCCCTGATCTGTCCAGTAGATGTTTCCTGTAGGGAGCAGAAGAGAAACTGTGATGCTGTGGCAGATCCTGAGCTTCTGCTGAGCGGGTGTTTTCTCTGTCTTCCCAAACTCCTATTATAAATATTTTGTGAAACTTGGCTTTATGATTGCACCACATGATGATATTAGTAACAGTACTTTTATAGAGAGTATGTACAGCTGTGTTGTGAGGTTGGAAACGGATTAATTACGCTGTGTCGTGTACTTGTGTGTTTACTGAACTATAATACATTACGATGTACTTATTTTCTTTTCTCCTTGGTGAAGAGATTTTGATGCAGAGGTGAGTATGGCAGATAAGAGTTACCTTTTCAACCTGGATCGGTAGCTGTCCACACTACAGTCATGTGACCTGAGATATGAAGTCGATCTCTCCCACTACTGATCAGTGTGTATTATTGATAATGTTTGGGGCCTTGTATATCAATCTTTGCCTACATGTCTGAGGTGTCTTTCACCTGCTATCCAGTCGACAGCAATGCCCTCCACCCTGCCAATGCCATTGGTGACCACGTCCTCTCTCCAAGTCTGGTCTCTCTTGGCCCTGCTGATGGTGCTCAGGCCCATGTCCACCCAGTAGATAGTGTCATTGTCTGGGACGGAGAGAGAGATATGAGAGTTAGACTGTACTCTACTGTACATAACCTTGATCAAATCTGTTATAAGCAGTGGTGAATATCATTCCAGCCAAATAACCTTTATACCAGGGTAATTTCTTCTTATCTAAATAGAAAAATGAATAGTAAGCTTGCTATCTTAAACATCTTTGTTGGAAAGTGTCACTGTAAGTCTTACCAGCGTGGAAGTCTATGCCTACAGCCAGGGATGTGCCTGACACTGGTACCAGGGCATCAGATTTGTCTGACGGGTCCAGGGGAATGCCACGTATGCCCTCATGCACAGAGTACAGCAGGAAAGAGCCAACACCTGCAGCAAACCAAAACCATTTCCAGTTTTGACCTTTTCAAATTCTGTGCTGCATCAAATTTGAGAGTAAATATTTCATGTATGTGTGTTTTATTCATTTCATGCACTTGTTCGAATCCAAATCTGGTTGAGATGAAAATGTGTTTTGTGTGTGTGAGTGTCCTACCCTCGCAAGACTGCTGCCCACTGCGGAGGCTGTATCCTGCAGTGCACATGCAGGCTCGTGTTGTGGGGGAGGTGGGGAGACACAGCTGGGAACAGTCTCCATTGTTATTACTGCAGAGATTGGAGCCTGGGAACACAACGGCACCAGAACAAATACACAAAACAAATCAAAGAGCAGTTACAGAAACGTAAACAGATGTGCACTAGCTTAGATAAACAGGCAAACACACAGCAAGCAAAGCGGGCATTAAATGAGACAAAGACTCATTTACACATTGCGGTCCAGGTTATTCCAGCAATTTGACCAAAACAAATGTTGTATAGACTCAGTGAAAGCATGGCAGATGGCAGCCGGCCCCGCACCTTTCTGCACGGTTTCGTTGTAGATCTTCATGTGCATCATGGGGGAGGTGCTGTTCCTCAGGACCTTCCAGTTGCCTCCATCCTTCTTGTCACAGGTTCCTATTTGATCGGTGCCTTGGTCCGCCCACCACAACTTGTCACCTAAAGGACACAATATAGCAGAATGTTCACCACGCTCTATTAGATGCAAATCATGTTAACCATCATAACAAAAAAGCAAAACTGCTACAACCGGGGCAGTCCATTGTGCAACAGGTGCAGATGTATCCTACATTTCTATAGCCTGGTAGGCTGAACAAGCCAATATCCAAATCGCACGAGCTCCAGTTTTTTTGAGAAAGCTAAAATGTGTGACAAAAAAACATGAACAGTATTGTGGTGCTACATATTCACCAGGCATAACATGTTTACTTTGCACAGACTCCAGCAAAGATGACATCATCGCTGCTTTAGATTTTTCAGTGAAAATGAAAATGATTATGCAAGAGTTATCATTCCTGCTAAAATTGAGAATCATACTGCAATCGCATTATCTGTCAAAATAATTGCAATGTGATTGTTTGACCATATCGTTCAGCCCTACAGTCTAGTTGAGATCTATTATCATATTGTAATGCCCACTCTCTCTGCCTTTCCTCTCACTCTTAGCTGTGGCAATGAAACATGGCAATGAAAAAGAAAAAAACATCAGTAGTATGAATCGACAACAGCTTTGAAGAGCCTTACCCATTATAGCCAGAGCGGTAGCCTTGGTCAGTTTGCCCTTGACCCCCTCCAGGATCTCCAGTCCAGATCCATCCAGTTTGCAGCGGCTGATGGTGCTGTTCCCCGAGCTGATCCAGTACAGCTGCTCACTGTCAAAGTCGATGGACAGACCTGGAAAACAAAGAAAGAGCTGTGGTGTGATGACTTGCCCTGCCGCTAGGGTGTGCTGCCTCACACATTTCCCACTTTACCGACTCAATCAAAGACGGATCATCAGAGCAGGTCTAAGGGAGGGGAGGGGAGGGGGGGTTGTTACTCACCGACAGGGCCTTTCTGATTGGTGAATAGGACGCTGCGGTTGCTGCCGTCTGTGTTGGCCATGCTGATGTTGTCCCCATCTGTCCAGTAGAGCTTCCTGCAGGAAGACAGGCAGGGAGAATCTGTAAAGCTATGCAACAGCTGGCGGGGGAAGACTTAAATAACTCTAGCATTTTAAATGACAATTTACAGTGCTGAGAATGACTAAGCCTCCTGATAACACAAAAACCTTCCCAGGAAAGTTCTTCATCGATGAAGAAGTTAATTTTCATACAGAATCTGTACATTACAGAGTTTGAAATGTATGCTGAAATGTACATGACTTGAATATGAATGTGTGCCACTTTTCATTTAGGTTTAATATGAAGGTTGTGTGCAAGCACAGCACTGAGCCGGCCAGCAGGACGCTACAATTCTATTTCAGATTATTCATTTCAGCAGCTGAAAAAAATGGCCTCTAACTCACCATCCCTACTCCAACTCACTCACCCACGCACACACACACACACACACATACACACATGCTCATATAAACACCTCTCCTTTTGCTTACAGGCTCTTCACTCTGCAGGGTGGACAGAGTGCAGGATGGACACACACACACACACATACAGAATATATAGGACAGTGGGATTGTTGTGTGTCACTGTGTTTAGACTGTGCTCAGGGGGGTATTTATCTTCTGCCCCCATCCCCCACTTCCTTTCCAAAGCAACCACTTCCACCGCAGCCTTCATTTGTTTGTTAACATGCATTCAAATAAAGTTTCTGCAAACCATTTCAACTCCCACTGTCTCGTGTTTGCGCGCACACACACAAGCACGAACACACACACACACACACACACACACACACACACACACACACACAGTCAACGCCTCCCCGAGTCCATCTTTGCCCCCACCCACTCCTGGACTCGTTCTGGGCAGTGTGTTTGTGTGCCAGCTAGAAAGAGGAGACAGCCCCAGCATATGGATCCAGCATCTGCTTCTCATTTTCCACCATGCCAACAATGCTCAGATCGGAAACATTCCTCTGCTTAAGTAGGCTAAGTCTTTCAAAGAGAGGAAGGAGTACACTAAAAAAAAAAGACAGAAAGGCAGAGACATTTTCTTAAGAAAATATCCTTTCTTCATCCACTTCAAGCACTCACAAGTACACATATTCCTACAGGGCAAAAGAAAATACATAAACACCTGGCCTGGCCTGTTTCTGATCCACTGGTAAGAGGAGAGGCCCTGGCCGGGGTTTGAGGTTTGAAAAAGACGGACATTTGGCAAGCGAGACAGGAGGGGACCCGGGGTAGGAGAAAAACAGAAACACAGAGAGAGACAGAAAGAGATGGAGAGCCTGGGTGTAAATAATTGACAGAAAGTCTATCTCTGAGCATGGGCGTTATCTAACGAGAGAGAAAATAAGGGATGAGGGATGAAAGTGAGATGAAAAAGAAGACAAGAGAAAAATTGGAAACCCTTTCTGAGTGAAAGAGCCGTCAGAGGTCAGCCACCATCTATACCCAACTACACTGACTTGTATAGCAGACTGCAAACAGTGGGGAGCTTGACAGCCAGGCTGTGTGTGTGTGTGTGTGTCTGTATGTGTGTGTGTGAAAAAGAGAGAGTGTTAGCATTGCGGGTTGAAGGTGAAATCAGCAGGGTGTCTGAGAGCCATTTCTGAAAGCTTCATTGATCTTGGTGTGACAGCTGTGTGTGTGTGTGTGTGTGTGTGTGTGTGTACAACCAACCCCAGTATTGGGTGCAGCACCAGACAGTGTGGTTTGTCGAGGCCCTGGATGACAGCGTTCTTGAAGGAGCCGTCTAGTCTGGCGACATTAATCTGTTTCTTATTAGCATCGTAGCTGGTCCAGAACAGGTTCCGGGACACCCAGTCCACCGCCAGGCCGTGAGCGTTGGGCAGGTCTGAGGGGTGGACAGACAACAGTGAGGAATCCACATCTTCATTCATGATGTAGTAAAAGAGGAAATGTCTTGCTTCTAAGACTCTATTTGATGGATTTTTGCCTCTATTAGATAGTTCAAGGTACAGAGAGGCAGGGAAGATTTGGAGAGAGAAGGGAGAGACGTGCAGCAAAGGTCTCCAGGCTGGATTTGAGCCCAAGATATTGTGGGTATATTAGCACACGAGTAACACTTTATTTAGAGTGTCCAGTGCTAATATTCATAGCATCAACAGTATCTAAACCCTAACCCTAATCTTAATAATTACAAAACTAATACAAAGTTGCAAAGTTGGGTATTAACATGGGACGGGTTCATATGAATTTAAGCATCAACACTGACTACAATGTAAAACTCATCTCAGTTATCTGATAGTCAAGTTATTCTAAGTCAGACCTGGGCGTTCCCTTTGGCCATCCCTAACCGGCCTGCGTGAGGTCAATGGGAAGTTAACAATCAAAAATCAAAAATAAGTGTACATCATGCATGAAATACAACTGCATTGCTTTTATTTTGAAGGCGACTGTTTTTTGTTGTTGCTTTTTTTTTGTGCAAGCGTATGCAGCTTCTTCTTCTCTGGTTGCAAGCCGCAATTAAAAAGAAGTAGAAGAAGTGTCGGACCCCCGTGTGGGCGAGCCGCGAACTGAGCTCACGAGAGACGTTAGCATGGACGTGAATGAGCTGTTATCCCTCAAAAATGTCAGCTCATGGAAAAAAAAGAAAGGTCGATAAAGGTCAGAGTGCCGAGTTTTTAACCAAACATGGACTTCTAAGTATTTATTTACTGAAGTCAAAGGTAAAGCTGTGTGCTTAGTTTGCGGAGAATAGATCGCTGTGTTAAATGATTATAATTTGAATCGCCACAATACTAAACACGCAGAGAAATACAACAACTTGACTGATGCAGAGCGGGCACGGACATCTGAAGCTTTGCTAGCTAAGCTGCAAAA
>OMKZ01054592.1:38687-50477 GCA_900302535.1 Neoniphon sammara
ACACACACACACACACACACACACACACACACACACACACACAGACACCAGAACAGCTGTCTCACCGGGCTCTGCAGGAGACTGGAGATACGTTTCTTATGCTGGGGTCCAGAGCCTGGAGTGGAGTGCTGAGGGGACTGGAGCCCCTCAGGGACCCCATCGCTGGGGCTGCGTAGCACCGGAGTGCCCTTGGGGGTTGGGGACTTACTCATCTTCTACTGTTTCGCAGTGGGTGTCTCACAACCAGGGATGACTTGAATGCCTAGAAAACATGCAACACAATGCTAGTAAATTGAGTAAACTGCACACAGCATGCTCATGTTTACCCACCAGGCTGGTCTGTGATGCTTTATACCAAAGGATACCAAAGGGATGAGAGAGGCAAAGATCTAATGTTGATCAGTCTGACTTTCTCTGGAAGAAGTGCTGCTAACTGCAGCTTAGTAGACAGTTTGGATTTCACTCTAAGTTTTAATTAGTCCCTTCCTGTGGATGGAGAGGTGTCACACCTGACACTAGAATTTTATTTATTTGTTTTTTATTTATTATTATTACAACAGCAAAACTAACAGGATGAAGCATCACATAAAAGCATGTCTGTAAAACTTGTTTTTAATGAGACACGTTTAATGAGTGATTTAAAAAAAATAATACTGATTCTGGTAGCCTACACTCCTAAGGCTGGCCGTTCCAGAGCAAAAAGCCTGCTCAACTTTAGTCTTGAGCCTTTACTTTGGAGTGGCCAGAAGAGCCAGGCAGATTTGAGGCCGCTCAACAGCTCACAGAGAGTTAAAGGGATGATGAAGTTCTTGGAAAGATAATGCAGCAGTTGCCGATTCCAATCAGTACACTCAATCATTTGAAATAAATTCTTCCAGGAAAACAGTGAAAAATAGAGTAACCACACAGTCAATCCCTCTGAATCTAAGCTGAATTAAGCTGTTGCCAAGCCCAAGAAGTATGCCAAATAATTTCAGCTAATAAAAAACAGAATAATTCACATCCAACCCCAATTCCTCCGAATCTTCATATTGGAGCATTAACATGAAAAACCTACCCTGACATTAAGGATGCTGTATTCCTCAGAGGATTGGCAGGTGGAGTGCAGGGCCGAGGAAAATGCAGCATTAGCAGTAAGAGCTCAGACGCTGACGGCAGTATCAAAACCACCAACAGGAAGTTAGCCAGTGATACAGCCCGGTAATTGGAGAAACGGTGAAGAGTTACTGTAAGGATCTTTAGGAAAGAGCTGGCCACTCCTCTACTGAAATGTACTTGCGCACACACACACATACACACACACACAGACTGTACTGCACTGAACAGATAAGGCTCAAAACACACCACACCCTCGCTCATGTGCTACCTCTCACCAACTGCTGCAATTATTTACTTGCTTGATTAGCTGTATGACTTTAACATGCATCTATTTGTGTAACCCCAGAACCATCAAACTCTCACTCCCATCGCCCCTGCTTCCAACATACTTCTTTTTAGGTGTTCACCCACAGTAACACTAGGGAGAGCTGCATCAGATCCATGTGCAATGCTGATTCTTATTGCATCGCATGCATCTGAAAATCAGCTGACAGATGACAGCCTCTGAAGGGGCTTTAGTGATGTTAAACCTTTAATGGAGTTTCAGGATACACTGCACCCTATGACCTGATAATGTCTGGCCTCGTAAGCTCACGATGATGTTGAACCACAAGCAGTGAAACACTTCACATCAACGATTTAAAAAGCTCAGCAATTCCCTAACCGCGATGCATTAACTCAACTCCTTAGTCATACACAGGTAAAAGTCACACACTCTTGACTATACTTTTTTTTCTTTTTCATTTAGCCAGGGAAGATTTTCATGACTATACACATTCATTAAGTAAAACAACTTGTACCGTTAGCCAATGGAAGCTGCCCAGTGCAGCCAGTCTTCAACTGCAGGTCACTCAAGTTTACTGTAGTAGTTGAAGGTTTAAATACCTTTCTTTGTTGGTGAGGAAAACGGAGAGTTACTCCTCAACAGCACAGGTTTTCTCAGTCAGTTTGAGGATGTGAAGTGGCAACATTCTGATCACCAGCTCTTTTGTCTACCCAAGTCTCTGGCACTGAGGATAATACAGAAAAGATACACTGCTGCGCCTGTCATTCAATAATGTTAAATGTCTTACAGTATGCCCAGGGCATACTGTAAGTCTTTAATATACTTTAAGTGATCAAAGAACTGATCAAGGATTACTATTACAATTACTATTCGGGCTCGGTGGCCATATGGGCATTACAACTATCTGCTGGGAAAAGTGCTCTCAGATCAGAAAGCCTGTTGTGTGATAATTTAAAGAAATCCTCCCTCTTTGGCTCTGATCAGCTTACCGCTGGGTGATACTGTTTCAACATTCACTTCTTTGCATCTAGTAATTATTTGCCATGAAAGTGATGTAATATTTGAAGAATGACTGGCAATGTTGTGTCGTGAACAACTGCACATCCAAACACAGGCATCTGTCCTTATGCTTCATTTTCCCTACTGAAATTCACATCTAAATGTAGACAGATTTTATGGCAAGTCAGTTATAAAGCAGACCCAGTCAATGAGGCAACCAAATACTCACCATGTCAAAGCAGGAGCAGTCTGTTCCCTTTCTCTCTCGTGGGGCCCTGGCCCATCCCAGTTTGAGACACTGGAGCTATATCAGACTCTGACAATAGAGATTGGCTCACTGTGTCTGTCTCTCTCTTTCTCTCTCTGGGAGGAGAGGGGCCCAGCTGCTGAGAGGCAGCAGAGAAAGAGCCTCTCTCCAGGGAGGGTTCTAATGACTAGGGGGAGACACGGAGGTCTGGCTCCTGGCCCACTATTGCTTTCTCCTCCTCTCCTCCTTATCCTGATCCCCACTGTGCTGGCTGGCCAAGCAGCATTATCACCTGACCTGCGTCTCCAAGGAAACCAGGAAGAAGGGGAGCTGACTTCCAGACGTGTCCCCCTCACCTACCTAGGTCCTTACTTTGCTGCACAGCTGCAAACCCAGAACTTGTCGTAAGCTTTACCTAAAAAGTCAGTTATAACCCTAACCTTATTATATACATTTTCAGGCCTCACGGTAATGTTTTTGTTCAGAGTAACTTAGAATGAGTGATCAGACACAGGTTCAGTCTCGCTGAAGGACACTTGACCAGAGCACCTTGCTGTTGATTGGCTACCCTCCTCGGCCACTTGCCAACACTCTGAGAGCTCCTGTCTGAACTAACATTACAAAGACATGAACAAAAGACTGTAATCAACTTTATATGAAATACTGCTTTTTTATCTTTTTGTCATCACCGGGAAGTGAAAATCCAACCACTGCTGCTGCTAACGTCAATGTGTGCGGGCATTTCTTGTGTGTGTGCTACGTAAATGCATGCACTTGTGAGCACATGCATTAATATCATGGAGGATTTTAGAGTACATTATCTTCAAATACACATGCTTGTATTGATTGCTGTAAATGCACCCACTTTCAGCAGATGGTTTCAGCAGGCCTTTCTGTGTCTGAGACTGGAAATCCAGTCAGAGACAGGCAGATAGGAGTATAATTACATAAGTAGTTGAAGATTGATTTTCTTTGGCTCAATTTTCATTAGGTTAATGCCAGAATGGTTAGTCAGTGGACACTAATGGTAAGTCAGTGGATACTACCTAGATAACCACTTTCAAACAAGTCAATACTGATTACTTCCACTTTTCCATAAACCCCAAACTCAAAATTGATTTATTTTACATAAACCTTAAGTATACAGAGATAGGTTCTAAAAGGATTTGATTAGAAATGCACTTATTTGAACTTTCTGAACCATTCTAACTCAACATAGATGTTTGTTTTAATTTTAACTGGAAACAAACCCTTTCTGTCAACAAATGCATGGAAACTAGCATTTAGATGAGGTCTTGAGTGGTGCTGGAATGATGACTAAGTTGAACTGGTTATGTAAGCACATTGTAGTAAGTCAGCATTGATTACCTCTGGGTTTTCTGGCATTAAGTGAAGCTCAACTGTGATTTTATTTCAATACAAAAGTTAATGTAGTGTTCAACATACAAATTTATGCCTACAACACACAGCATACCAACGGAGTCACTGCATTGCATAGTTTATCACAGATAAAGCAAAATTACTATGGCATGTTTGTATTACTTATCAGGGTGACTTAGCAGCAAACCACCCACAAATAGTTGGACTCATTAACTTTGGTCATATGATAAGACTTGCTAAAAAGCAAGTATATGACTGATGTAATGTTACAAGGCAAACAAGGATGTCATCACAATAAACAATATCAAAGCATACAAGACACTTGAAAAGAGAATAAATGAAAGAATAGTAGGAGGACCATGGAAGTGATGACAGAGTGAAGAGCCTGCCTATTACAGCCAAGGGAGTTTATGGAAGTGCATTCCTTGGTGAACTGCATTAATAGATCATGGATCCTAATGTCACAGCTAATGCAGGAAATCTTGCCAACAAACTGTCAAAACATAATCCATGGGTTAAACCGAACGTCTGTCTATGTAATCTCTGTACCTAAAGTCCTGTGGGTTAGTTATCAGGAATAATGAATTAAAAGCTCGTTTTATGGAAGGTGCTATTCGGTAATTCAACACTTGGCGTAGCCTAATGGAAACTGTAAACGATACTGTAATGTGAGATCACAGGGTTGGCCGACTAAAGCCAGTCTTTGAGGTTTTCTCCACGACTTTGGCTGAGGTAAAACCCTCCTAGTTTCAATGTCTGCCTTTGTGCAGGGGGAGATGAAAATCTGCACACCCACTCCCCAAAGAAAAACACCCTGCCAAACTGAGAAGGAGGGGGAGAATGGGCCTCTTTGCTCAGAATGACGTGTGATTTCAGCGGCCAGTATTTCCCATCATCAGAACCATGCCAATATTTTCGACTTGAATTCAAACTCCTTTTATAAAAATCGTTTTATCGACTCGTAGCATTCTCCATTTCTCTGCGTGGTGCCGCCCGACCAGCGGCCCGCGGGCTGCATGGCTGCCTAGCAACACAGCGCTGCAGCATCAGCACCAACGAAGTGGAGGATCCATTAATGGCCACCCGCAATATGCAGAGACCAGCAGCTACGGCACAACTGGCACGACTTGCCTCCAATGAATGTAGGATTTAAGCACTGGTAAAATAAAAGCACGCACTGCACATTTGTTGGAAAGCATCACAAATAGCTTATCGTGGTATGCATGAGAATCGCAACAGCATCCGATACACAGGGGAAAAGGCATCAACGTCGCTCGTGTGAGCATGATTAAAGGCTTTTAAGCCATTAGCGTCGTAAATAAGGGACGCTCACACCGAGGGCCTTTCCCTGCAGAGCAAGGGCGATAAGGTACAGGCCACGAGGTATACCGCACACATTAGAAAGGTGCAATCTTATTTCAGGTTTTATTTTTACAACATGCATCTGTTAATGCATATAGTTAGAAAAAAGAATGGGACACGCCGTACGTCCCAGTATGTCTACATGGTATAAAACCAGTAAACAGGGCATCGCGTTGTACATTGGACCATCATCATGTCAACTGCACACACTAACCGTTCATGCACGCGTGTGGTCGGGTAGAGTACGCTCAATGCGATAACTATTACCTCGTCTGAAAACGTAAACAGACAAAAAAATTATTAACAGGCAGCGTGCTTACCTCAGTGCATCCTCTGCACCTTGTCCTTTGTGGGTGCGGGTCACACCCACTGCCTAATTCCGGCCCCAAACTAACAAGATATGGTTTATCACAATATCTGTAGAATATTAGGCTGCGACTCCAAAGGTCCTTTGTCAGACAATTTCCAAGGCCTCAGCTGATACAAAATCTATGAAGCCTGATGTTTTTCATCGCGCTTGGACCAGCCCACTGCCACGCCTGTCCACGGCTCGACACCCAAAGGCTCCCATTCACACACACTCCAATTATTGTGGAAATCAATCTAATCTACGATCTTGGCAACTAATAGGTGTTTACTTGTGTACGTGTAATCCTGGTTTCTTTCTATGTCCTAAAATAAGACTTGTTAGACTATTGCCTAGGCCGGATATCATGGATAACACATGAGATCATATCACACTGGCGCCACCTTGTGTCAAAATGGAAGAGACCCTGCAAACTGGTATTGCAGATGATTTTGTTACAATGTAAAAAGTTAATCTTGGACTTACAAGTGAACATTTGTACACATTATATGCCACTTGACTACTTAAATGACTGCCAGCGTGAAGCAAAAATCGGCACTGACTTGTGATTTGTCATCTCAAATCATTTCTTACAATATTGTTTTAGATATGATCAAGGACAGATTATGGTCCCATGAGGCCCTAATCCATGGACTACACAATTATGAACCCAGCAAATTATTTCAAAACTGTTGTATCAAATGTATTTACCAGTTCTGCTATTTATTTAGGTATTTTATATTTTTAATTGATCTATTTATTGGTTGATTTATTTGGGACTTTTGAAAACCCTTCTTAGATTTCATCTGTTTATTGGACTGATTTATTCTTTTGCAGTCTTTTATTAATACCTCCATTTACTGTAAAATTAAATAATTTATGAGTTACTCAATAACCATTAAGGAGACTCTGGGTCTTCCACATTATGCAGAACGAGCATCTTGCATGTATTTGGACTATGGGGGGGAAATGGGAGCGCCCTGAGGAAACAACCCAGGCAGAGCATGCAGATTTTATACTCAAAGGGCTGGGGCCAGGGACTCTCTTCTGAGACCACAGCACTAATCATTGAGCTGTCCCATCAGCAGCCTTGTATGGGCTCTCAGGAAAGAGGCTCATTGGCCAGTTTCTCAAAGTGATACCAGAGATATGTGATACTCCTCGCCCGACATTTTAGTTAAATGGCAAAACTGGCAAATTTGATGACCATCACAGTGGACATTTGCTTTATGGGAAAATATGTCAGTTATAAGGCAGTTGACTGTTAAACCCAAGAAAAAACTCCAAAATCAAAGTTGTGCTGTAAATTTTATTTTTTGAGGGGGCTGCCAAGAATACAATTTGTAAAATGAAAATAAAATCATTTGCATATACTCAAACAAAACCCATCACATATCAAAAGTAAAATTAAATTATAAATAAAATTCCACTGTCTTCTGTAAGAAACTCCTTTCTTCAAAGTAGCCAGCCCCTAGATAAACAAACAGATTTAGTACAGCCACAAACATTTTGTTGTGCAAGTACACATTTCCCCTCTCACAACTGTAACTTACAATGACTTGTTGACCGGAATACAGATTTATGTTGGAGGAATATGAAAATTCTTTGGAGAAGGTCTTGGGTATGGTGTGTCAAGCAGTACTTGGATGCCAGGAACAATAATGATAATAATCATCATAACTGATAGAACTAACAATAAATAAGTAAATGTTGAGCCTTCTAGAGCTCAAACTTTTATGAAGGAAAGTTCCTAATTAATAAACTCAACTAATGAATGCAAACACTACGGCAGGTGATTCCTAACACCTTCAACCAGAAATGAGGAACTACCCAGTGAAATCACCATCTGAGGTGTTTGGTTAAATCTTGCACACTCTAGGACATGATTGGAGACCTCTGCATTAAACAATACATGTTTTGAACTTGCTATGGTGAGTTAGTAGAAGCACAAATGACCCACTGAAAAAAAAAAAAAAAAAAAAAAATCCACTAATCTTTCAGACCTCAAGGGGGCAACATTTGTCTACTTTAACGCAGACTACCACACGTTCTTGGTGACCCTAAAGCTTTTCATATTTCATGATGGTCTAAATCTTAACTATAACCTTATCGCAGGTACAGCCACACCTCCAGACTTTAAAACTTCACAGAATAATTCACACCTAAGTTTTTCACACTTCATTTTTTTCTATTTCCCAAATTGGGAGATTCAGTTCATTCAAATTGGTATTGGGTAAATCAAACGTATTTTTAGTTAATCTTAATTTTTTTCCCCTGAAAAGGCATCAATTAAGATAGTTTTGATTCCAAAAAACTGGATAATAAATTTTATTGTATAGCTCTTTCTAAATTTAATAGAGTTAACGGGTAAGAATAGATTTAAGGACAATGAAAAATAAATTACAATAACATGAGAGCAGAAAAATAACTAGACAAGAACCGAGTTACTAGGCAAAAGCCAGTTTTTAAAAGTGAGATTTAGATAAATTAATTTCCTCTCAGTTCCTGCGGTTTAGGATCCCTGATGGTAAAAGTATTTAGTTTACCTTTAGTTTTTAATCTGGACCAAGTAGCATCTTGAATATAGATGAAAATAGTATATGTGGTTTACATTTTATTTCATGAACAATACCTTGAACAAAACACACCAACTGAGGCAGGATGAACAGCTGGAAGGTCAAAGACAGATGTTGTAATGAAATTAGCTTTAAGTTTTAAAAGTTTCAATGAATTAATAAATGGAAATATTTTACCCAAAGAGATGGGATATTTTGTTATTTCTGTCAATCAATGAGTCTTGGAATTTATCTTATTCATTGTATATGTGTGCAGAGAAGTGAAAAAGTAACAAACTGTCCTGTGCACTCATTTGTCCCACAGAGGCAAGAAAGAAATCTTTTCAAAGACTGCAAATCTGGAAACTTGATCTTGTGGTATCTGGATCAAAAGGGGTTCATGTGATTTTTGTTTTCCAAAAGATGAGACACCAGGAAAGATAGCCTGATTCTGGATTACAAAAAGTGAACTACAAAATCTGTACAATTCCAACTGAGATTAAAAAGGTTTTGAATACTTAGGTCTTGGAATTAAAATAAGTGGGAAAGTAAGCAAGGAGATCTATTCAGATCTATGCTTGTTCACATTCTGTCACACGCTCCCCAGTAATGGTAGTTACCAATGACAAGAAGCTACTCAATAGCAACACAGCTCAACACCATCAACCTGATTAACTTATTTGAATTCTTGAAGAATTCAAGAAGTTGTAAACTGATTAGTTCCATACATCCACCCACCACTCACTCTGACCACAGTGTGTAGATAAATGGAAAACAAAAGCTTTATTCCACTCTACCCTTGGGGAAAATCAATCATCACCAACTCAGGGTATAAAGTATATTGCTGCTGTTACAGAAATAAAGTGTAACTGCTATTTGAGGTTTTGTTTTTTTCTTTTTTGAATTTAATTACTGCATGTGCTGAATTTCATGACTCTAAGGCCCTGAAACTTTTGAGAGCTCACTGTATACAACAAGAAGTCAACAATGATCCTATTCTTCATGTTCTTGAAAAACATTTTACAGTTGAGTTTGTCTTTTTTTTTGTGTCCAGCAACGGCATTTTGCCAAGGCAAATTTAATATTCCTGTATTAAGAAAGCCCACCTGACAGGTGTTCCATTACGAGTTCAAGTCTTCCTGCTGAAGACATCACTCAGCTGGGCATCTGTTGAGTTGAAATAATATCTGAGTTCTAAAAGATGACATTTCTTAAATCTGGGGACATCATATGACTGAAGGCTTTGATAGGGTGAAAAAGGCAATTTTTTATTATTTTTAAGTCAGAAACAGCATTCTTTTGGAGGGTGCCATGACAAATCTCATACCAAAAGCTTCAAGATTATAAAGAAACAAATTAGACTGAGGATAGCCTTGCTACATAGGTATGGTTTGATATTCCACCTGCCTCCACAACTTTTGTGTACAAGGTTAAAAAACTTAACAATAAAACCTTTGAAATTTGTCCTCAAGTTTTTGTGATAGACAGCCTCAGCCAGTGATCACAATACGATTTAAACCTGCACAGAACTATACTGTCAATAGCGTAATGGCAGTAGCATCAAGTGGGCCTGTCTGGACCTCCAAACACTTCACCTTGAATTAGCCAGTCAGGTGAAAACTTCTGATCCATTAAAGTTCACTATCAAAAATGCCCTTTTCTTTACTGCCACTTCAAACTGTAGATACATTCTGCCAGATATGTAGACACTAGGGCTGCCCCCGACCAAAGATTAGTACTAGTCGACTAGTACCCGTTAGTTGAAGCCATTAGTCTACTAGTCGTTGCACAGTTATGGTATTAATTTAATTACTTAAATACATATATTTTGGGGACATCAGAAAATGGTTTGAGTTCTGGGGCTGAGAAAGAATGTTATTAAGTAGCCTAATGCTGCGGTCACATCTGAGTTCAGTCTGTGGATTTTTTTTGCACATGGCACCAAATCCGAATGTGACAACAGGTGCAGGTGGTCCACCAGCAGCCAGAAACATCTGAGTAGCAGTAGTACCAGTAAAGTGTGAACCAAAACAAAAGGAGCCGGCATGTTAAATAAAAAGGATTCAAAAGCAATAATCGTGTCTCGTAGCTGAATGTGAGCCAGGCTGATTGCCGTTTATGTAGCAGTTTATAATCTGGCAGTGTTGTGTTGTAGAGCACCTGGTAGTGGGACACAAAATACAACTCATCCATTGTTTTGACCACCGAAGCGATATGTGTTTCTATTGGTTGATATGTGTGAATTTGCAGGTCAAAGTTCAACAAACATGAACTCTGACCTTCGCATTCGTGTATGGGCGGTGAGATAATTTTCCTCAACCAGATGCGACTACTTTCTTTCGTCGTTCGCATGGGTTTTGAACTGATGTGTACAGCAATTAATTTCCGTCTGGGTTTAGTGCTAACGTGACCGCCCCTTAACACTGTTAACAATGTTCTACATTACAGAGTAATATAAAACCATTATAATGATCATTTAAAATATAATTTTACAAGCGCAGGCACCGATGCGACACCGGCAAAAGCGGTAATGATTCTGAAGTGGATGTGCCTGTAGATAGAATTGCATGTTAAGTTAAACATGTAGTAAGTGAGGTAATTTAGCTTCCCCAGTCCCCGTGGATACTTGGCTAAGCCTAATAGCTCACATGACAATATGTTTATTTATCTAGGCCAGACCTGGACATTGTACGGCCCCCGGGCCACATCCGGCCCTTTGGCCGTCCCTAAACAGCCTGCGTGAGGTCAATGGGAAGTTTGCAATCAAATGTATTTTTTTTTGTGTGAGCGTATGCAGCTTCTTCTTCTCTGGTTGCAAGTCGCAAATAAAAAGTAGAAGAACTACAATGTGCCGGACCCCCGTATCGGCGAGCCGCGAACTGAGCTCACGAGAGACGTTAGCATGGACATGAATGAGCTCTTATCCCTCAAAAATGTCAGCTCATGGGAAAAAAGAAAGGTCGATACAGAGTGCCAAGTTTTTAGCCAAACATGGACTTCGAAGTATTTATTTATTGAAGACAAAGGTAAAGCCGTGTGCTTAGTTTGCAGAGAACAGATCACTGTGTTAAAGGATTACAATTTGAATTGCCACTACAATACTAAACACGCAGAGAAATACAACAACTTGTCTGATGCAGAGCAGGCACGGACATATGAAGCTTTGCTAGCTAAGCTGCAAAACAAGGCTTTTTTTACCAAGCGTTGCACATCCAGGGATGCAGCAGTCAAGACCAGCTTTGTGATATCCTACAAAATCCCCAAAAACAGTGAGCCATTTTCTGAAGGGGAGTTTATTAAAGAGTGTTTGGTGGACTCTGCTGCGCTAATATGCCCACTTTTTTCATGTCCTAATCATAACATTTACTCTTACCAGTCGCAGCTAATCAAAAACCTTACAATTTGCTGCTTTTTATAAAGAGATAAAATTAATATTGAGCAGAATTGAGTTTAGCCGATTGGTCCGGCCCTCCACAACAGTCCCTGTTTCTCATGTGGCCCCTTGGGAAAATTAATT
>OMKZ01054594.1:7779-22555 GCA_900302535.1 Neoniphon sammara
TACACACACACACACACACACACACACACACACACATACACACACATCTGAAGTGGAGGTAGTCTAGGTCAGTCCTTGGGCCAACTGGGAATGTGGGGGCAGGATGTACGCAGCATGGGTCCTTTTTCTACAGTTACCTCGAATTTGCTGTTGAGCAAGGCACTTGCTCTGTAATCGCTCCAGTGGAGCTGCTCAGTGCCAGCCAACCGAAGGCTGTTGTACTGTGCAATTCCTAGGTATGTGCTATTTGGTTTCTTTTTTGTAATAATGTGAAGGTGAAGGTCTGCAGCACTTATTCCAAGGGTAAATAAGATGAAAAATAAGACCAAGAATCGCTTCGCTGTTTCAGGGGTGGCTGTTTGAAGTGTACACAGTGGAATTGGTGCTGTGCTGAGAAGTGTGCATGTATGTTGGAGAGTTAAGACTATATACTAAATCACTAAAACACATCAAGATAATATTGCAGTTTATTCTATGGTCACTTAGGAAGAAAAGGACTAATTGGTATTTCAATACCTGCAATGATTAGTACACAATATAACTTTAATAAAGACAAGGTGATATTCACAACATTTAATTTTATACCAATGAGTAAAATTTGTCACTGGTAGCTCTAAATAGAAATAAATAACCGTACAATAGTTAATGGGATTGTACCAAACTGAACAATTATTTCTGGACTAGCTGGACTTACCTCATATTCTTAAAATATCAACTCCAATGTATAACTAATTGTGGAAATATGCCGAATCAATTATGACAGCAACATTCCAGATGGTGGCACTGTAATCACTGGTCAAATGTAAAAAATTCAAAAGGTCATAAGTCTGAGACATGAAGCTTCGCACAGTTACTCTTGCTCTACAAAGTTGCCTCATACTAGATCTTCTGCCATTCTTCATTATCTGATATAATAGCCATCTTCAGTTTTTAGGTTTGATGCCAAAATGGATATAAGGCTTCAGAAGTCAAAGTCCAAGATGCGAAAACCGATGACACAGATTTTTGATATCTTCTATCATTGTTATTGTTTTATGCTGTTAACTAGTAAAGTTGTTAGCATGTGTGGCCTATCATAAAATGGGTCATAACTGATTTATAGCATGTTCTAAGATCATGAAACTTTATATTTATGTACAAGATTGTTATATCAGTATACATGTTACGCCAATTTTAAGTCAGCTGATGGAGAGCAAAAACTTGACCTCTCTTGATCTTGCCACCAAATGTTCTGAAATTTGGTGTATGTTGCAAGGCCAGGATTATACATGAACTTCACTTGTTATTGGTAAATGTGGGTATGGCTAAGATATTGTTTTCCATTCTAATTTTCCATAAGAATCTTCATTCTACCGAACTAAAGCTTTCCTCAAGAATGGATAATGATATATTCAAATCCCAGCAAATATGACAGTAATGGGACACATGATGGTGTTATAATTAGCTATCAAAAGTAAACATTTCAAAACATGTCAAGTAATTCATGCACAACTTCCAGGCATGTCACTGTCTTCAGTGTCGCCTAATTATTCAGTTCTTGTTGAGAAGTGTTTTCAGTTAATTGATGAATATTTGTTTTCATACTTTTCATACAAACCAGATCCACCTTTTATATACAACAACTATCCAATTTTAAAAAATACATTAAAAACCCTACAATTAAACCATTTGGAAACAAACAGAAGGATGTCTTTCACATTAAAATTTGCATTCATCTCATCTGGAAACAAACTTTTGAAATAAAAAATTCAGAAAGCCCCATGGCGTTTTCTAAAATAATTTCCACCATCTGTTCTAGGTGCCACAGACACTTTCTCAATACTTTTAGAAAGAAAAGTTAGAAATGGGGTGGTCGGTCTCTTTAAAGTGCCTAGCTTCTTTACATCCTCTGTTTTGATGGAGTTCCCGTGTTCAGAGATTTATGAGAGGGTGCTGTCTTACCAATACAGACAATATAGGTAGAAGAAAACAGCCTTTGTTTATTAACCTCATGCATAAATCACTATGATGTTAAGAGGTTTGTTCGCTTATTTTCATGATACTTAGTTACTATGATTGCATTAATTGCAACTGAATGGCGTCCAATATGGTAGTATAAACATTACGTGTCACATGGCTCCACATCCTTTATATCCCCTAATATGGTCTGAATATGGAGGCCCAGGTAAGTGTTCTCTGCTGCCTCTAAAAACACTGTAGGTCTTCCATGTTGGGGGCTCCAGTTTATTTTTCCTAATCAAAATGAGCTGTTGAATTATCATTCCTCTCTCTCTCTGCCTCTGTAGGTGATCCCTCAGCTCATAGCTCGTATCGACACCCCTCGAGCTTTGGTGGGCCGCCTCATCCACCAGCTGCTAACGGACATTGGACGCTATCATCCCCAAGTAATAAACCTGTCTTTCCACAAAGCACTTGCTTCATGGAGTTTTGCTTAAAGGAATACTGCCACGTTTTGGGCAAATACAGCTTTTCCTATTTACCCAGACTGAGACAAGATGTTTGATACCATTTTCACCTCTGTATTTCCACTGGTTAGGTTCTGATAGTTAGCATTTTGTGTCAGCTTAGCATAAAGACTTGAAGTCTACAGGAGTCATTAGCCTAGCTCATAGTTCCAATATAGTACATCTATAGTTCCCACTGTCTAACTTCTCGTTAAACTGCTCTCGGTTGGTTTTTTTTTTTTGTTTTTTTTGGTTGTTTTGTTTTTTATTCCAAGACTTGTATTTCAAATACACATGATACATTGTGTAAAAAAGACAGCTTCGGAGTTGCTTTAAGTTTTTTTTTGTTTTTTGTTTTTTTCACTTTGACCTAGCTAAGCTAAAGATTCCTGTAGACTTCAAGTCTTTATGCTAAGCTAACATGAAATGCTACCCATAGGAACTGAACCAGTGGACGTACAGAGGTGAAAATGGTAGCAAACATCTTGTCTCAGTCTGGGTAAATTGGGAAAAAGAGTATTTTGCCCAAAACGTCGGAGTATTCCTTTAACAATTTAGGACATTCCAAAGAGACCACTGCATGTTTGTTTGTGTAGCTAAACGCAGTTCTTCATTGGTGTTTTATCTGTGTTTTGTCTGTGTTCACCTCCCAAGGCTTTGATCTACCCTCTGACTGTGGCCTCCAAGTCCACCACCACAGCCCGCCACAACGCTGCCAACAAGATCCTGAAGAACATGTGTGAACACTGCAACACCCTGGTCCAGCAGGCCATCATGGTACAGAGATTTAACAGTCTTTATTTACTGTGATAGAACAAAACCACCTTTATCCTCTACTTGGATCAAATATGTGTCCTCTCTATATTTACAGAAAATACAGTTTGCTCTCAGATGGTAAAAAAGCATCTACTTGTAGTCACGGCAACAATTACTGGATTATATTAAAAGGCTGTCTACCACCATCAGAATAGGTTTGAAAGCCTGCCCTTCTCCATATAATGCTGGGGGTTGCTTTTAACATGTAAAGCACTTTGTGCTACATTTTATGTATGAAAAGTGCTATATAAATAAAGATTGATTGATTGATTGATTGATTAGACTGGCTGTCAGAGGCTTTGACAATGTTGTGAGAATCTTTCTATCTATTATTAAATTAATTTTTTTTCATAACTATATCTTGAGGTAAGATAAAACGCAAATGTAATCCTTGAAGAGTAGAGTATGGAGCAGCACTGTTAGAGTGCAGCCTTACTTCCATGTTGTCTCCATCCAGGTGAGTGAGGAGCTCATTCGAGTGGCCATCCTGTGGCACGAGATGTGGCATGAGGGCCTCGAGGAGGCTTCACGCCTCTACTTTGGCGAGCGCAATGTCAAGGGCATGTTTGCTGTCCTGGAGCCTCTTCATGCCATGATGGAGAGAGGACCACAGACCCTCAAAGAGACCTCCTTCAACCAGGTCTGTTCCATCTCCATTGAGTTTAGTTGTTAGTATTGCTTTCATGGTGGTTTGGTTTATTCCTGCTGGGATATTTGATGTTAATAAATTAGATGAAATGGAAATGATGCCTTTGCAGAAATGTGTTTTTGCAAAAGCATATAAAAAGATACACCAATGGACACAGGATGTAAATAATAAGGGAGCTAATGAAGAAGAAGAAAAATGGTCTATTCAGACATACAAGCAAGCATAAACCTTGTGCTGCTTGTGTTGATATCTTACCTGCTCCGAGTTGGAACAATGATGTTTAACGTTAGATTGACAGAACATGTTCAATCAGTTGATTGAGTTAGACATTATGAAGGGACTGAGTGTGTTTCTCTTGCATCGTGATACAGACTTATGGAAGGGACCTGATGGAGGCTCAAGACTGGTGCAGGAAGTACATGCGCTCTGGTAATGTCAAAGACCTGACTCAGGCCTGGGACCTCTACTACCATGTCTTCAGGCGCATCTCCAAACAGTTGCCACAGGTAGGGCAAATTACAGAGTTACAAACCTGACACTACAGCACTCAACCTGAAATAAAGTGACACATCACCTCTCTAGCTATCACTACAAAACACTTTCTAAAAACCACTGGAGCTTGCCTCAGGTAGGTGAAGCACTTTGTGATAAAATGCTTACCAGAGACATCAGCCTGTACAAGTGGTTCCCAACTCATCAGACTAATGTAAATCAAAGAAATGTGGTTGAAATAAGCCAGACAGGAAGACGTGCTTGAGGCAGCATTATCTGCTCTGCCAGCTGAAACAGCCACTCTGACTAAAGCCCTGCTGTGAAGACTTAAGTTGCCATCCCGCTAGTTAAGCTATAAGTAAGCATTCCAATCTCCATTCCAATCTCTCATCACTTGTGATGGGATATATTTTGCCTTTCATGTCCAGGCCTAGGTTCTTTCATCCCGTGGCAGGGAAAGCTGATCTATCTAGGTCAGGTAAAGTGGCCTAAAGAATGAGAGTCATTCAGAAATGATGGATACAGTGATTCGACTGGAATTAGTGTCTTGAAGTTTTTGCTATTTGTGATTTAAGCTAGCCGGGGCCATCACAGTGTTACTGCCTTGCCAGTGCCAATACTAGCAAAAAAAAGTCTGGAAAGAAAAAATAAAGAAACAAGGGAGTTCTTTCATCCTTCCTTCTCCAGGTAAAGTCATTGAACTGTGTTCCAAGGGAGAATACTGGCGAAAGATGGCAGGATACCATGAGACTCGATGAAAGAGGGATGATGGTGTTCAAAGAAGAATGATAAAGGAACTCTGGGTAGAATAGCAATCACTTCCCAATATCAGCATGCGTCCATGACATGTAGACACCCAGTTGCCATTTCATTAGCTGTATTATTAGGAATACCAAGTCAATCCCACTCTTCTCACAAGCCTGAATTTTTCTTGACAAACATTCTTTGAGGTGTCGCAAACTTTCCAGTATTTGCTTGTCCATGGTAATGGCCAGTAAGTCAATGTCAGTTAGCTTGTTCGATCTATATCTTTCACCTTCAGTCTTTCTCATTAACCAGCTGCTTTCACTCACAGGATTGCTGCTTTCTAGGTTGTTTGTTTCAGTATTTTTCTGAGGCCAGGAAGAGACAGCTGTTCCCTATACAGCAAAACTAGTGTGCCTTCCACCAGTTATAATACCACACCCAAAGTCACTTAGATCCCTTATTTCACATATTTTTATGTTCATGTCTACTGTAACTGAATCCCTCCATACCTGTCTTCCTGTTTTTGTATAGCAAACGTTGGCCATATGACTTAAGTTTACATGCAAATGGATATTCCCATAACGTTCAGGACTCTCAATTATTGTGTTTAAGAGTGCAAGCATGTGAATGCAATATCCTGTTTACAATAACTGATGTAAGCTCTTTTTTTGGTTCTGAGAAGCATGTGTAAGGTGCCTGGGATATTTCAGCGTTGTCTGAGATACTGACACACCTAAGTTATTCTGTCAGTTTGTTTTCATGACCTGCAAAAGATCAGTTTTGTGTGGTATCAAACTAAACATATTCAGCTAAAACATGGCAGTGAGTTAATTAGTGAGACTCACATCTTTGAGTGTGTTATTGTAACTTACTTGTCCAGTTCCATCACTGATGGTAGAACTCTGACAGGCGAAAAAATATGTTTATTGGTGATTAAGTAGAAGAGGAATATTTGATGAGCTAAAATTAAAGGTGCATATAAGCAGCTCATCCTAGAAATGAACTGGGTATGAGCCACTATCTGGAAAACCATGCACATGCCATTTTGTCAGTGCAGATTTTCCACCCAAATAAAATCTAAAAACGAATCGTGTACTTCTACCCCATCCGCCCCTCATGCAGCTGACCTCCCTGGAGCTGCAGTATGTGTCTCCCAAACTGCTGATGTGCCGGGACCTGGAGCTGGCTGTACCAGGCACTTACGACCCCAACCAGCCCATCATCCGCATCCAGTCCATCGCCCCCTCCCTGCAGGTCATCACCTCCAAGCAACGCCCACGCAAACTCACCATCATGGGTAAGATGAGGAGAAGGTGCACGAACCTTGGGCTTGTAAACACATTAGAGTAGGAGAAAAGATTAAAGAAGAGTTATAGTGTTGCCTTCATTTTTTCAGCAGAGGTGAGCCTCTGCCTTTGAGAAAATGCGATATGAGTATAATCTTAATATAATAGGATATAGGAAGGCCATTGTTTAATTAGAGTTAATACATCTGTCATGGCAAAATATGTGCATAAAACACTAGAGCAACATGAGACCAAAACCAAATGGCTTCTAACCACTACGGTCACAAAAAGAAAAAACTCTTAGGTGAGGTGTTTTCATTTTTTGTCTCAAGAGCAGTTTATTACACCATTGTCACATCAGTTAAGGTTTCATAAGGATTCTTCTTATCACCATTCACTGTCACTGATCTGAATATGAGGAATAAGTAATGCTGACAGTATATCAGTCTAGGGCTGGTGATATGAACAAAATTAAATATCACAATATCTTTGACCAAATACCTCATTAACGATATTTAGACGATATTGTGGGGACAACTGTTTGTCTTTCGTGAGATATTTACTCACAGGAGATTTTGCATTAGTAATGTGCATATGATGACCAAGCAGGTAGAGACAAATAACAGAACAGCAGAAAATTGCAGCACTTTACTGTAATTCAGCCTTTAAAGGAATACTTTTACATTTTGGGCAAAATACCCTTTTTCCGACTTACCCAGACTGAGACAAGATGTTCGATATCATTTTCACCTCTGTACATCCACTGGTTCGGTTCCTATGGGTAGCATGTCGTGTTAGCTTTGCATAAAGACTTGAAGTCTACAGGAGTCATTAGCTTAGCTCCATCAAAGTGAAAAAATAAACCTTACAGCAAATCCGAAGTCAAAGAATTTTTTCCTCTAGTCATGATGGTGGTTTCACACACATTGTCAACTCACTATGACATTTATATTTATATTTACTCCACCTCTATGGAGGCACAACAAAGTGAATCGACCCTGGCCTAGAGCCAAGCCATCAGCTGCTCTGAACACAAATGGCTCACCTTAACGCCAGACCTTTACGTTGGACAATAAGATGCTTTCCCCTGATATACCCCACCAGCGGTGTGCAGCATACTTAGTAAAAAAGCAACAGCAAATAAATCAATTGACCTCTGCAGTGAGACTGAGAACGACCCGTCACCCACCACAGATGGTTTAGATCAATAGTCTCTCCTCTCCTAGCGACAGACAGCACATGGCCTTCTGGGATTATCATCAGCAGCAGTATCCTCTCACTTCATCTGTTCCTTTTCTCACCCCGTCTGCCTTTCCATCAGGCATGCCAGAGGGGCTGAGCGGGGACTATATAGATCATTGTCTTACTGGTTCCACCGGGGGTATCAGTTCACTCCATTAAAGCTAGTATGACAATTACAGTGGTGGCGGAATCACTGTAATGTGGTCTGTCGAGAATACAGAGGGTATTGTAAGATCTTGGTACAGTTACATAACTGAAGTCATCTGACTGCAGATAAGTGAAATAGATTTTCCTTTCTGTCATGGTGAAAACTCGATTCTGCTTGGTAGGACTGTATTGATACCTAACCACAGCTCAGCCAGGTGCATACATTTATGTTGGCTCTCTACATGACCTGATCAGGAAAAAAAATCAGAGCTGTCATACATTCATTGCAGCAGATAAGTTGAAATGAAAATTTTATACGAACTCCATCAGTGTGGCATTTGTGGGCTTCTGTGTTGGCCCAGAATTCCCGTCAAAGTTGTTGCCAGTTCAGCCCAGGGTTATTCAGCTTAGCAAAGTTTTGATCAGCTCAGCTGAAGCCAGATCATCTCAGTAGAGTTCACATTGCCTCAGTTCAGTTTAGTTCAGTCTAGTGTGTCTCAGTGCGGCTCAGCCCAGTTCACCTCAGTTCAACTCAGTTTGCCTCAGTTTTCCTCAGCCTCCTCCTGCTCAGCTCATTTCAGTCCAGTCCAAATCATTTCAGCTCAGTGAAGTTCAGTTAAAGATGAACTTGTGAACAACATGGATTTGTTCACATTCATAATTTCACTCAGTTGTTGCACTGAATAAATATTACCTTCAAAGACATTCAGAAAGTCTTCATCTTTAATGTTTACAATTCAATCATTACATTCAGATCTCAGTGCAGTGGCATGGAGAGGAAGCTCCCACCCGTTCATTTGATTGACAGCCTAAGTTGCAGGCATCTCAAGAAACTGCTACTGCTTCACCCATCAACACATTTATTTGAATTCCCAGCACAATATAGGATTGTAACAGAGGTGACTAATTAGCAAAATAACTTCAGTCAGGTAAAAACAATGCTACCTGCACATCAGTACAAAATGCTCTCTCTAAACTCACTTTTCTCCAACAATCAAAATTTTCTCTATCACCATCAGTTTAGCTCTTTTCATTTAAGTGTGAAACACTCCCTGGGACCAGAAAAGTAATGCTGTGTTGTGCGGCTCCCTCTGCAGGCAGTAATGGCCATGAGTTCATGTTCCTGCTGAAGGGCCATGAGGACCTGAGACAAGATGAGAGGGTGATGCAGCTGTTTGGCCTGGTCAACACACTGCTGGCCAACGACCCCGCGTCCTTGCGCAAGAACCTCAGGTACACTCACAAATACACACATACATTACAACTGGTCTACACAAAAAAGTCATGCTCACGCAGGAGAATACCACGCAGTACACACACCCTTACATGCACAGTTTGCTTAAAACTGAAGTGTATATGTTTGTGTCTTCCTTTGTCTGTGTGCTGCGTTCTCCAGCATCCAGCGCTACGCGGTGATCCCCCTGTCCACCAACTCAGGTCTGATTGGCTGGGTGCCCCATTGTGACACCCTGCACGCCCTCATCAGAGACTACAGGGAGAAGAAGAAGATCTTGCTCAACATTGAACATCGCATCATGCTTAGGGTCAGGATTACCCCCAAATACTAACACGCCTTAGGTTCTTACTTCCAGTATTTCAGTAACCAAAATAGAGATGTCAGGTGAATGTGAGTGTGCCTTTTCCAGCTTGCGTAAGTTTTTTGCTCACGTTGTTAGAGTCTTTGTTTGGTTCAATAAGCTCAATTAGCTGTAATAAGGTGTTTGAAAAGATCAGGCTACCAGAATTGATTCCGATCAAGCTATCTGCCAACTGGCAACCCATGTGTAAATGAGCCTGTATGCCCATTGTTAGTGCCAATATGCCAACAGTACTGCCATAGTTGTGACTATTTTCCATGTACTAGTGGTGTTTTACTTAGTGGTTCAGACTGAACAGCAATAATAGGAAGACAATGAATAGATTCAATCAATCAGCTGAAAAACGAGGAAGATAGGGGGAGACGAAGATATATTACAGTGTTTGAGAGCATGCAGCAGGTCACGAAGACGTCTTAAAATGATTAAATTAGTTTATCTAAATTCACGTAAGCAAATTAGGTCCTCACTCACTCACTTCACACACTCACTTTAGAAGTCATAAAATTGTTGCTGTTTCCCTGTACTCTTTTGCCAGCAAGAAATTAGCTCAGTCATGCAGACCTAATGGCGTTATTGGCTCGGGACAGAGCACCTCTGTCAGAGCTCAGCTCTGCGGCGGTCAGTGCTGATAGTCTGTAGCATCTGTTAGGATGTGAGTACAGAATTGGCCCCAGCGAGACGTTAGATGCTGTTGAGATTGGGTGCTTGAGCATGTGACTTTTTACTGCTGCTCTATGCCAGACCAGCAATGAATACTTCTCAAGGACCTAAAAAGATCTTAGGTACCCGTACTCTGATAGATCTAAGATTGTTTTCATTCTCATGTTTGTTTCAGTTGCAAAGTATTTACCATACTTCATCGTAACTGACAAATCTTAAATTCAGCTTGATGTAACCTGACCCATTGTGTGTTTACATGTACTTTTGTAAAGTGATGTTCCTTTGTATTCGATCTCAGATGGCCCCAGACTACGACCACCTGACGCTGATGGAAAAGGTGGAGGTCTTTGAACACGCCGTCAACAACACAGCCGGGGATGACCTGGCCAAGCTGCTGTGGCTCAAGAGCCCCAGCTCTGAGGTAAAACACCCTCCTCTTTGACACTTGGTTGGTTGGTTGTGTTCACTTCATCTTTTTCAGCAATAGCCACCCTCACATCTTAGCAAAAAGCACTTTCAATGTCTCGCACAAGGCCAGTGCAATTTAGAAAGGAATTCTCAAACTTTTTATGCAAAGCACCATTTGCAACTCAGATCAGTTCATTTATATTTGTCCAAGTGCTGACACTTCCAACTTGATGGAAAACCAAGTTGGAAATTTTTACATCTGATTTGTTTCCAGACGTAACAAGCATCTGGAAAGATAAACTGAGCAACCATGCTAGTGATTCCTGTGCTTGAAAATCATTTTCTTCTACTCTGTACATGAGGTGAACCAGAGAAGGGTGCTTAATTCAGATGCTATTTCTTCACCAGGTGTGGTTTGACAGGAGGACCAATTACACTCGCTCCTTGGCTGTGATGTCAATGGTGGGCTATATTCTTGGACTGGGCGATAGGTGAGTTTCTCTGCCAAAGGGTTTCTCAAGTCCCGTGGTGTACGTTTTTGCCCCCCCCCCTTAAAAAAAAAAAAAAAAAAAGGTTAATGGGGAGATGAAATTTCCATTTGTCCTTAGGCATCCATCCAACTTAATGTTGGACCGGCTGAGCGGCAAGATCCTTCACATTGACTTTGGAGACTGTTTTGAGGTGAGATAAGGTTGCTTTTCAATGGATGATCCTTGATTGTGGTCTAAGGATATCTGAGATGTAATTTTATTGCAACTTTCAACAGGTGGCCATGACCAGAGAGAAATTCCCTGAAAAGATCCCATTCCGACTGACGAGGATGCTGACAAACGCCATGGAGGTAGGCGGGCCAGGGCAGCTGTGCAGCATGTGATACACACCAGACAGGGAGAAAATGTGTGGGCTGGCTGAGAGCAGCTGGAAGTGTGCTTGCTTCAGCTTGAAAGGTTGAAAAGTTAACTCGGTGGGAACAGAGGAACTCTCTCTAATGAGTTCAACTTTTTCCAAGAGTTAGCCGAGTGGTGAAGACCCCTGCGTCGTGAGCCACATGTTTTCCTCCGCTGGCCTTTAATCGAATTCTGCCAGAGTTGCTTCTCCTGTGTCTTCCTATATTCTGTCTACTTCTCAACTTTCCCATTCCCTCGATAAACACGAAAGCACTTTGGGTGATTGTTTATCTTTTCAAAGTGTTTTGCTCTGTTTATTTTACTTGAGGGAAAAACTATAAGAATTAAAGCTAAGTATAAAGGACGGGTCCTTGCCAGTAAATGCTCAAAATATGCCTGGCCTGTAAGTTCACACAGTCCTAATAAATGCTGAAACACTTGCTAGAGCAGAAACCTAATGTTATCTTGTATGTTTGTGAAAATCAAATGAAAAATTTTTTAACGCATCAGAGGAAGACAACTAATCATGTTGAAGAAGAACCTAATGAGGTTTAAAAAAAAAAAAAAATCAGAACATGAAGTTTGACGTTAACAGCAAGTGTTTGGACTGGCTGGTGTTCAAGCCTGAACAGCAAATCATGTTCTGTGCCGATTGTTATCTATATGCCCCCAAAAAGTCACAAACATTCTTTTGTAGCTGGCCCAAAAAAATCGTAAGTTTCATCAACACAGTGTGGGTGCAGTTTTCAGTTTCAAATTTGTGTGAAAAAAAGACTTTTTTTCATCCACCAAACAAAAAGCTGAATACATGAGGGCAGGAAGATTTTTAAGCTGGAACAGTCTCTAGGTGAAGTATGTTGAAGAAGCTAAGTTTTGAAAAGAAATATAATGAAGTCACAGTGGGGAAAACTTTAAGCAAGTCCAGCTGACCTTTACCGTTGTGTTACCATAGTGAGGCTGACAAAAGAGGAAAATGCATCTTTCATAGTAATCTTTGTGTGTCTGTGTGATTGTCTGGTAGGTGACAGGTCTAGATGGTAACTACCGAATCACATGCCATACGGTGATGGAGGTGCTGAGGGAGCACCGGGACAGTGTCATGGCCGTGCTGGAGGCCTTTGTCTACGACCCGCTGCTCAACTGGAGGCTCATGGACAGTAAGAAACCATCATCTGTTCCTACTCAGCGCATCCCAGCTTCGGCTTGGTTCAACACAGCCTCAAAGTTTCTTAAAACTAGTACAGACTCAGGTTGGGTTAGGTTTAGGGAACCTAAAAAAATATTTGGAGTAAGGTTTGGGTTAAGGTTTTGGTCATTGTTAAAGGAATACTGTTTGATGTCATTTTCACCTCTGTACATCGACTGGTTCGGTTCCTGTGGGTAGCATTTCATGTTAGCTTAGCATAGAGACTTGAAGTCTATAGGAGTCATTAGCCTAGTTCCGTCAAAGTGAAAAAAAAAACCCTTACAGCAACTCTGAAGCAACTCTTATTTACACATTGTATCACGTGCACTTGAAATACATGTCTTGAATTTTTTTTTAAAAACAAGTGGTTTTAGGAGAAGTTATATGGTAGGGACTATAACATTATAGTTCCCACCATCTAACTTCTCCTACACGACTTAGAAAAAATTCCAAGACATGTATTTCAAATACACATGATACACTGTAAAATAAGACAGCTTTGGAGTTGCTGTAAGATTTATTTTTTTCACTTTGATGGAGCTAGGCTAATAAAGTCTTTATGCTAAGCTAACACAAAATGCTACTCATAGGAACCAAACCAGTGGACGTACAGAGGTGAAAATGATATCGAACATTTTGTCTCAGTCTGGGTAAGTCAGAAAAATAGTATTTTGCCCAAAACGTTGGAGTTTTCCTTTAAGATTTTGCATATGGTTAGGTAAAGAAAAAAGGTGTTTGATCAAAATGAAAGCTTAACTCCATGTAGAGAGCAAACCGGAAGCAAACCTGGATCATCAGAATTAAACGCAAATGTAGCCACCTATTCATCTCCCTAATCACTACGCCCTTACCTTCAACCACATTATTAAATGTCTGATCACTGCCTGTTTCTAATCATGTCTCTTCCATCTAATCTGGTCATCATGAGGAAGCATTTTTTTTTCACTTTATGTGCATTAAGCCAGTTAATTACATTTTGTGACATCACGCTCATTTCAAGAAATTTCATTAAGACCAAGCTGAAACTGGAGATTAGAAGTGTTGCCTCAGAGGTAAGCTGGTGATCCAGTTGGCTCGTGCTCGGTGGGAGACAGTAGCCTACAGGTTAGAGAAGTGGGCTTGTCACCAAAAGGTCACTAGGTAGTGAGAAAAATGCGGGTGAGGGAGAGTGACTGAATAGCACTCGCCCCTCCTGCACCAGCTACCGCCCAGATGCCCTTGAGCAATTCATTTAACCCCCAACTCCCCCAGTGGAGCTGCTTTGTGGCCATCAGCAGAAGAAGTTATTAATGTGAAGCAGAGCATTGTTGGAAAAGAGCACGCATGCTTAGTGGACTTTCCCTCTTTAAATAAAGGTTAAAGCCTGCCTGACTCTTCTACATTTCAAATAAAGGTCACAATGATGCTGCTGTTTCTTGTGTGTTGTGTGAGAAATAGAATACTAAATACTTTATTAAATGAGAAGAGCAGGCAGCTCCCGATTTATCAGCCTCATACCGGTTAGTCTTTGTGTGAATGTCAGAGACCAAGGAAAGATTTTAATTTGCCATTAATCAGCTTACTTACCAAACAAATATAAACGCCTCCTCACACATTTTACCTGTATCTTCCCACAGCAAATACCAAAGGCAACAAGCGCTCCCGCACCAGAACAGACTCTTACACTGCTGGACAGTCAGTGGGTTAGTCTGCACACCACGGCCATTATGCATCTATTACATCTTATTAATAATGTAGGACTTTGTCTTCACGTGTAGTTTATGTATTCTGTCCCCTGCAGAGGCTCTTGAAGGAATCGACCTCGGAGAGAGCACGCACAAGAAACCCGGAACCACGGTGCCCGAATCCATTCACTCCTTCAGTGAGTTTCCCAGCTTTCACTGTCATTTCACGGATAATTCGCTTACATATCATTTTGTTATCCTTCATTTTTTTGTCTCTGCAATGCCGCAGTAATACAGAGCTCTCTTGCTGTCATAAATGATTGCCGCAATTGCTGTTGTTGTTGTAAGCCAGCACTTAAGTCCACTTCCTTCAACTGTGAGGGATCTTGGCAGCACACTTGAATTTGCTGTTTCCTACTTTGCTGATAGCCTTTTCATGACTGGGGATATACTCACTGAGTGTGTGTGTGTGTGTGTGTGTGTGTGTGTGTGTGTGTGTGTGTGTGTGTGTGTTTTTCTAGTCGGAGTGTGTGTTTTTCTAGTCGGAGAT
>OMKZ01054594.1:22604-47952 GCA_900302535.1 Neoniphon sammara
CTCTCCAAACACAAACACTGCCTACCGATATAATAGCAGCTCAGACATATTGCGGCATTTTCAATTCACTGTTTCTTCACCAGCCAGCTGTAATGTAGGGAACAGGTTTCTACGTATGTGCCTCAGCTACCCTAAACATGTCTTGATAGCATGGTTAAAATTTCTTAGGTCAAACCTAGAAAACAGATGGGTGAAAGGCTACTAAATATGATTTCAGATATTTTACCTTGATAGCAAGGCATTTTATTGGTCACTTCAGATGCTCAAAAAACAGGGGTCACACTGGTCATGGAATCTCTGGAAAGTCATGGAATATCATGGAATTTTGTCAGCATTAATTAAAAAAAAAGAGGAACAGTGAGTAGTTGTTCTCCAAATACGTTCACTTCCCCCACAGAATAAAACAGAATGATGAACTTTAATAAGGCCTCGGAAGTGCTTTTAAGATTTTGGTCAAGGAAAAACAAAAGTCATGTTTGTTGTCATGGACAGTCATGGAAAAAGTCAGGGGATTTTACATTTGACAGTGTGGGGAACCTGAAAAAAGTGCATAGTATTCTTTCAGAAGAGCTGTAAAAAACAGTCAAATGTTTCGGTCACATCTTTTTCCAGTAATAACATTACAGGCAAACCCACCATGTTTTTTTTTTTTTTTCATCAGTTATTTAATCACAATACAAATGAAATATCTGTCCATATCTTCTTCAGCTACCTTAAAAATGCCTTGGCAGCACTGTTAAAATCCCTTCTTGAAGTCAGCGGGCACCATTAGCTTAACAGAACCCATTGGTTTGAATGATGCACGCTAGCAGTGCTACCATGCTGTGTCTCAGTTACTTGAAGTGTCAGTGCAGGAATTCCCCCCTCTGGCTTTGTAAGTACCTGGTGGAGAAAATTGCTAGAATCCAATTACCTAAAATTGAAAATGTCAAGGTATTCCGTTAGTTTTGATGGGAGTATGCTCTCTGCAGGCCGGGACTTTTCTCATGACGAGACGCTGGACGTGCCGACACAAGTGGAGCTCCTCATCAAGCAAGCCACCTCACACGAAAACCTGTGCCAGTGCTACATTGGATGGTTAGTATCATTACCAGTACCTTCCTGCTGGCTGTTTTTGCATCATCTGCTACTTTTTTGTTTGGGTCCAAGTGGAGAGCAAACCTCTGTCCTTATAAATTCACAGTGTAAAACAGTAGCAAGCAGCTTCAATTGGTGCAGGTTGTGTAAGGACATAGTCTTAAGAAAAATAAAAGCATTAACTGATGCTTTTTCTGAGTTACTTTTTGATTATATTGGTGACTGTCTGCCTCATGATGATCACTACAGATTAAAGTTTGCCCACATTTTCATTTACCACTACATCGCTCCTTTAGACCTTACAAAAGATTGAGTATAAGTAGGACGAGGTAACAAAAGTTTGCTTGACTTGAGATGAATAAGCTGCTCTTTCTCTCTCTGCAGGTGTCCGTTTTGGTGATGGACCTTCTTTGGCAGCCGAGGTGACTCTTGACAGTCAGTCTCTCTCACTGACAAACCATGAAAAGTCAAATAGGTATGGAAAAGCTCTGAAAAAGGTACTGAAAAGTCACAAGGCAGAGCCTGGGAGAAGCTTCTCGAAATTAGTTAAAGGATTTTTGGTCCCACGTGAGTTTTTTTTTTTTAGTTTATGAGGAAGTACCTGAAGAGCTCTTGTTTTTACCTGGTTATCCTAATTTAACACAAGTCACTGCCTCAAAGAGGAACAGATTACCTTGCTTTTTACGCAGCTGTCATTTGCTAAATGCTTTCTACAGCGGCCATATTGTAACAACATTATTTCTTACTTCGCACACTGTTTGCTTCTTGGAAACGCACCAGTCAGTTGTATTATTGTGTATTAATGTGACAAATTTGAATAACATATTGTATGCCTTTTGCTAACTTAAACATTCTTTGAAGGTTACTCGTGATTGAATATAATAAATGAGGAGACTTTGATTTAAGATGGTCATAATGTACTGTATGGGCATTTGTGTGCCATTAAACCCTGTAAAGATACCACCACGACTGCCTTGTGTTCTTTGACCTTACAGGTTGTTTATTTGAACTTGTACCTTTTTTTTTTTTTTGCATCAGACAAGACTCTTGTTGAAAGGCAGCAAGGCATCTTTCCCTTTAGTTTTTCTGCTAGTGCCCACAGAGGGCACTATGACTCCTAATAAGATCCACCTCCTCTGTTATTCCCAGCAAATACTTTGGGAGAGGATGCAGTCATCAGGCCAGAGATGATAAGATCAGACTGGATCCTCTTCCAAAAGAAACACTAAGGATATTGAACATGCACTCTTGAAATGAGATCAAATTGCTCATTCTAACATCAACTACAATCTATATTTATCCTCATTTGTAAAACCGCAAGGAAATGCTATCATTTACAGCAAATGCAGTCACTGACAGAAATGAACCCAAATCAGATGAAGCAAATTGCAGAGGCAGTGGTGGAGAGCATTATAAATTTCGTTTTCCCCAGCTGTAATCTGATCAATGCAAGGTAGCTTCTGCCTCACTTCAGCTCATTGTTATTCCCCCTCTTATTTCTCCCTTTATTTGTTCCCTGCATTCTCCTCTGAAGGTTAATTACTTATAGATAGTTAAGGATTACGGAGCAACAAAAAGCACCCAATTGATCTCTTCCCTGGCGTGCCCACCTCTGCAATGTCACACTCTTTACACATTGGGACAGAGCCCTGGCGATTATCTGTTCACATCAATCGATTCCTCTTCTTTCTTTTTTTTTCCCCCCTCTTCGTTGTTCTCGCTCACATTCCTTTACCTCCTCTCTGTCACTCTTCCTTTACTTCCCCCCTCCCTCCCCCGAAATGCTCATTATTGAAAATGACTTTTCATAGTCTAGGCCACCATTCCCGTTGTTGTTTCTCACCCGTCTAATTTGTTTGTATTTTTCCAGCCTCTCAAGTCAGTTGAGGGGCAGGCGAGTCAATAGCTCAAGTTAAATAGGCTCCATCGATTGGGAGAGGGATTTAGCTGTTTACCAACTGTGGAGATGGGTCCGGGGGCCACAGAGAAAGGGGGGAAGCTGCCTGCATGGAGCGAGTCAGTGGTGACGAATGATACTCATTGGGAGACAATGTCCCTAAATGATGGAAGGTGAAAGGCTCGGCAGTGGAGGCTGGGGAATGCGGCAGGCCACGCTCCATCAGACCTTAAGGCTGTCATCCGAGGCCAGCCAGGCCAGGCACCTTGAGCCAAGACATGAGGACTGATGGGATACAGCGTCCCGTGCAGGAGTACAGGCTCCCCCTCTGGGACTGTTTCTCCAGCCTGTTATCTTGTCCTCCATCCTTAAGCACGTAGTCCTTCACCAGAGCCACCCCACTGGATGTCATTCCACTTCTCTCCGCCGTCTTTAGCTTTTCATCTTCTCTAGAGATTTCATAAGTGCTTGATGCAACGCTCACTATGTCTGGAGTCTAGTCACACAAGCTAATGCACGTTTGCCCTGTGGACAGGATTTTAGTTTTCCAGCAAAAGTTCTTATTTCTTCTCTCGCTTGCCTCAAAATTCAAGATGAGTATTCAAACATGTCTAACCTTCTCTCACTTTGCCTCCAACTTGAGATTTTACATCCTCGATGACCTGCATTGTTCTCCAATCTGTTTGTCTTTACAGTCAGTGTGACATACTCCTAAAGAGAAAGGTAGCCCGTGCCAGACACGAGGAATTCAACTTGTGAAACCGCCTCGAGCGCCTTCAATGTTTCACATCTTGTCCCTGTTGAAACATTTGGCGTGCGCGTGGCAAGTTTCACATTGTGGAGAACACTTGTACAGTTTGTCTTACTGCGGGACTCAAGCTCTGTCAGACTCTGATAATGGCTCCAGCACAACTGCAGTGCGTCTGCACAATGCTAGCTGGAGACACACGCCTAACTGAGGCTGTCCAAACCGACACAGCGCTCTCCTCCACCTCCCTCCGGTTTGGAAAACAACACTTCAACTCACCGCCTATAGGTTCATATTGTTGCTTCCCTCCTCTGTCCAACTCTTGTCTCTCTGGCATGGCTAACAGCTGCGAAGAGAGAGAAGGAAAGAGAGAGAGGGAGAGACAGAGGTGATATTGACTGCCAGCCAGAGGAGTTCGATAGCAGGCTCTGGAGTGTTTAAAGCAGCGCCCTGCAGCCAGGGCTCAGGCTGTCTTTGTGCACTGTGGTGTAAAGCAAGTATCGATGAACTTGACAGCAGTTTAGCCCGCCTGAGATCCGCTACTCTCTGAGGACAATTCAAACACGTACTCCTGCCAGCTCAGGCCTTGTTTACCCTGCCTGCTAATGTACCCTGGAGCAGGGATGTCAGAAATATATGTATGGTCAGTGGTGTAAGTGCAGGTTCAGTGGAGTGATTTCAGTGTCCTTTGTCCATCTGCATGTCAAATGTTAGTAGCAAATATTGGAACAATTTCAGGGTCATGGAAACCTGGAAAAGTCATTTAATTGTAAAATCTAACTTTCCAGGCCTGGAAAAGCCATGAAATTAAGTAAAATCATCATCAATCATATGGATAATCTTCCATGTAAATGTTGTGATCTGCAAGTCCGACTTTCTGTAGCTGTTGGCATAACGTAACGTGTCAATGCATGACTACGTTATGCTCCTTCAGTTTCACTTCTGTTCATCTACTTATAGGTTGTGAATGGTCATGGAAATTTTTTGAGTCCTTGAAAAGTCATGGAAAAGTTTTGAAATTTTGTCTGTGAAAAAAAAGTGGGAACCTTGATTTTGATTAAATCACATGCAGTTAGTTTGTTAATAAGACATCAGTGCGTTGTCAGTATCTTCCTTCAAGACAGCTTTTCCTGGGCAGAGTCGCTAAGGAAGCAGCCAGAGAACTGCAGGGGGGTATGGCAAGCTGGGGGGAAGGTTAAGTGGAGCAAATCTTAGAAACCAAGAACATAAAAAAATAAAAAATACATATCTAAAAATCGTTTATTTTCTCCCACAGTCAGATAAAACACCACTGGCGTGTCAAGGTAAACACAAATAGCAGCGGGCTAAACGGTGGCCAGATTAAATAAAATGACTCCATTTGAACTAGCTGCACTCAGCAGCTCTCTCTGCATGCTTGCAGCACCAAACGACAGCAAGAGGTAACTGTTACTGAAATTTGAACTTCAGTGCCCTGAAATCCTGCCAGGTACCATCAGCAAACTGCACACTCATGTTTACCAGCCTGGAGCTTTATACCTAAGGATACCCAAGAGACGAAAGACTTCATGTTGGTCAGTCCAGCTTTCGCTACATGTAGAGTCCAGATGAAGATTTTTTGGAAAGAGTGACTCTGCAGCATATTAATGATTTAGCCTGCTGAAATCTCTTTACAAGTGGTTTGCTTAGTGCAGGACTTAAGTTCCATTCCTGTGGTTTTCTTACCTAGGAAATAACATTTATTGCAGCTACAAGAAATGTTATTTCCTACAGGGCAAAGGTTGAGAACCACTGCTTTTAGATATGGCAGCAAGCCCTAAATGCATCTTCTTACGTCTCTGTGCATTCGGCTATATCTCTTGCATACCACTGACTCACTGTGCAGGACCTGACCTAGTGTGCTAGCCAACATTTCCCCTCCCACCAGCATGTCTTATTACGGCTTACATGACCCTTAAAGTTCTAAGGCATGGTGCTGGGAAAGGTAAAGGTTTCCATTAGCCCTGAGCCTGGACACTGAGTCATCCACGTACTCTAACCTGTACTGAAGCGATGTAGGGCAGCGGTACAAACAAGAGGCTGTGTCTTTGCTTGACAGTTTTTTTCAAAGAACAACGCTGCGAGGCTGATAATATTATTCCAAACCTGAGTGTCTGACCGAAAGTGACCTTATATTTCTTTCAGCAGAGCTGCTTGGCGGCCAGTGGTGCAATAGAGGCAGCTGTCTTTGGTTGTGTCTGACAGCTCCCAGGTGTGAGTAGAGGAATGTGCCCAAAGAGGGTGCATGTTCAGCAAAACCCTTCTGGATAAATAAAGATTGTTAAAACATTTTGTTCATCTCAGTATGTACTGTATATATTTATTGGAGTGGCCACAACAGCTGACAGTATTCAGTTTGAGATTTCTACCGTAGATCTGCTTTACCGGATAGTGGAGAGGGACACATGCTTTAATTGATAATTTTGTAGCATGCCATCTAAACAGGAAAGAGGCGGTAGCTAATTATGACAGTATTTAAAGGAATACTCCAATGTTTTGGGCAAAATACCCTTTTTCAGATTTGCCCAGACTGAGACAAGATGTTTGATACCATTTTCACCCCTGTACGTCCCCCGTTTCAGTTCCTATGGGTAGCATTTTGTGTTAGCTTAGCATAAAGACTTGAAGTCTACAGGAGTCAGTAGCCTAGCTCCATCAAAGTGAAAAATAAACAGCAACTCCAAAGTTGTTTTATTCATCCAGTGTATCTGGAAGGGGGCGTGGACACGCCTCTTACGGACAGTCAATGTGGAAATTTAGTCCAGTGCTGCCTTGACCCATGACCAACCTCCCTACCAGGTTCCATGATGTTTTGTGGATGCATGTGGAACCTATGGCTCTGTTTGTAATAAACCCCGCCCGCTGCCTCCTTGAGGCTGATTGGCCTGATAAGGTAAGAACTTTTTTTTTGCTGGCCCACAACCAACCTTCCCACCAAGTTTCATGCAAATCCGTCACCATTTTTAGAGTTATCCCGCTGATGGACCAGCAGATGGATGGACAGACGGACAGGGGCGATCACATAACCCTCCTTGGTGAAATGAATCCATCTTTTTTTTTCCTGCTGGTCAAACTATGGAAGCAATTTGAAGACATCACTTTGGGCTTTGCTAACTTCACATGAGCATTTGTCATTATATGTAACTCTAGACTAAATGATTAATCGATGATTTTAAAATATAATTGATAGATGAATCCACTATACAACTAATTATTAGGTGCAGTCCTAGATTCTACCCACTCTCAAACTGAAGTATAAGGATACTCTTTCCAATACATTGTTGAAGATAGTCCGTTAAGTATAGATTACCAGCTGGCTTGGTCTTAGTGAAGACAGGCTACCATTGCAGCAGTGGACGCTGTTGTCACTCTAAGAACTGCAGCTTTGACACTGCTGATCTCAGACACAGCATTCACGTCTGCCTGCTGAAGTGCCCAAGCCCTTGAAAGCCTTGTACCTAATCATTCAGCCTAAGTAACTTGTTGACGTGGGACTGTCCTCCAGCTGTCGGGGTGGGCCATCCTCTTGTCTCACTGCTCAGATTTACTCACCAGTGGGAATGGCCATTACATCTCCTGTTATTATTTGCCATAAAAATGCGCTGAATGGCGACCAACTCTGAGGCGCTATAAAAAGCAGCGGGGTGTGAGATGGTGTCTGTGCGTCATCAATCAGACACAGTGGTGAAATACTGGGCTTCTGCACAGGGGGACTGGAAATTGATTTTTCTATAAGTCTCAACGATTAGGGTGTGAAAGTGGGAGCAAGGCGAGCGGGGGGTGGGATAGGGAGAAGAGGGGCTGCCAGGATGGAGGAGGGGATTAGACGGGACGGGGGTACCGTGAGAAAAGGGCAGAGGAGGAGATGGGAAGCATGATGGGGTTTTTTTTGGTGGTTTCAACACCGCTGATGCTGCTAATGTTTGTGTTTTTCTCAAATCTCCGGTCATGGTGGACTTGCTTCAGGGGGTTCACTGCAGCCTGTCCCCGTCAGGGGATTCTCAAACGCTTTAGGCTCAGCTTGGAAGGCAAAAAAACAACACTGGCTTGTTGTTATGTAAAAACGCACTCAGGTATGAAGTCACCGAATTGCCTCCGGAGCGGCATCCCAAAAGAAATGTTACATTTAGTATTCGGTCGGTTCACAGCCGCCTCAAACAGGCTTACTGCTAAGCTCAACCCATTCATTCAGGTTTGACTGAATAGTTTTGGAAGGGCAAGTGTTGATGGCGAGTCCCTAGAAGATGGGAAACGATGCGAGGGTGCAAAGAAAGGAGATTTAAGCCCCTTATAATTCAGCCTGCGAAGGACCCTTGAAAATTGCGAGTCATGAACAGATTCATACACACACACACACACACACACACATCGTACAGTAGCTGCGTCCAGCCCTTGCTCTTCAGTTCATCCGCCACACACCATCCATACTCATAACTGCACTGTATGCTGTGATTCAGTGCACTATTCTTATCATACCCTGGGTGCAGTGATGTTCTGAGGCATGCTGGTGCAGTGACCCCCCTCGCCTGTGTCTGCAATAAGCATAACCATATCTGACAAGGCCAGAGCTGTGGGAGGAGGAGGGGGGATTCTTGCCTCCTTTAGATAGGTTTCCTCCCTTCTGTTCTCTTGGCTTATTTCCACCAGCGGACAGCGGCCTAAACCTCCTCTTCTCCCTTCTTTGCTGCATTTCTTTCTCCTCATTGTTAGCTCAAGCGTTTATTTCCCCCCCTGCGCTCTTTTGCATCCCGAGGCATTTCTCATCAACAGGCAGATGAGCAAACGGGTAAACCTTTAGTGGCTTCGTACAAGTGGGGATTGGATAAGTGTGTGTGTGTGTGTGTGTGGGGGGGGTGTTAAGCAATGCCTCTTATGGAATATAGGCCCGCCACTTCTCCTCCATGCATTCCTCTGAGAATACTTCTGAAAGCTTAGAGGGTTGGATAACATGAGACGGACACACGGATGAATGAATTTCATTTACTCGCCCCACACTGCTTTTCGAGTCAATCTTGTGTCTTGAGAAATAATGTGCACGCGGCCATTATCTCACGAAGGGGGCCCACCGCAGCGCGAGGGCCATCTTTTGCCTGACTGACTTTCATTTACAAAGTAGCGATGTTACTTTTGTGCAGGGAAATGAGATAGCACCGCAGCAGACAGCGGGCCATATTATCCCGCGCCACTTGCACATCCTCCTCTCTCTCCCTCTCTCTCCCTCTCTTTTTTTTCCCCCTTTATCAGCGGCTTTCTCCTCACATTGTTCATCAGCCCCCGAGACACAAAAAGCCCCGTCTCCCAGGATCAATTAGTCACTTCCAGGGAGTTGCGGAGCGGAGAGGGAGCTGAGGAGACAAAAGCCACGGCCGTGTTGGCGTCGCGGCGAGGTGATAAAGTGACATGGTCTTCCTTCCAGGCCATTAACGTGACAAGCGGGCCTTGTGCGGCGAAGGTAGGCCTGACAGGGGAGTGGTGCCCCGCCAGGACACGAAGAGGGCTCTTAAAAAGAGCGGTCGCTTTCTTTGACACACTTTTTTTTCCCTCCATCTTTCAGGCTGCTTTCATTCAGTCTGCCTCCTCTCTTTCTCAGTCCTTTTTTTTTTTTAACTCCATCTCTGTCCTCTCCCTGGAGTCTTTTTCCTCTCAATCTCCCTCTCCATCCCCCTCTTCCTTAAAAGCTCCCTCTCTCTCTAAAGCTCTTCAAGTCTCCCTCACCCCTCCAAATTTCCCCTTTCATCCTCTTTGACTCTGCTGCAGCCTCCACTCTCTCTGCACAGCCTTTCCTCCTTCTGTCTTTGAATATCGCCCATCTCGGCCTTCGTTTCGCGCGCACCTTGCCTCCGTCGCTCCCTCTCCTCCTCAGTCTGTTCATTCTCTCTTCACAAGGCTATCGAACGTGACACGACCAAAGCAAAAGCAGTGAGCTGGCACACAGAGTCACAGCAGGACACAGGCCCAACCAAACACAGAGGGGTAAACAGGGCCTATTTATAGCATGTTGTCGCTCGGCCTTATGGAGCCAAAAGCAGCATCGTTTTCCGTGCAGGACTGGAAGATCGAGATATCAGGAGGAGCAGAGAGGGAGAGGCCTGCTTCATTATGCTGAACAGACACGGTAAGGGGTGGGCGTAAATGTGTGCTGCTCTCAGCACATTTCCACCATGTCACCTCATTTGTCAAGTGCTATGACCGGAGACGTAGCGGTAAATAAAAAGTTGGTTAACTTTGACTTCTAGTCAGTGACGATCATAACTCAAACCACCACCAGTGTTCATGAAAATGAATTACATTCCCGTGTTCCATCTCTCCAATTCTCCACGTGCTGCTCTCTCCGTGTTCATTCTGTTGGTCTCCAGGTATGATTTTTCCTCAATGTGCAGGACTGACTCTCGGCCCTGATGACAGAGTCTAAACCACATCCGAAAGAGGACTGACTTTGATTTTGCACCACTTGTTTGTACAGAAACAAATGCACAAACAAGTACAGGTGCTGTCAAGTCCCACAGCGCAGGGCTGGGTGTGCAGCATCAGCTGCTGCTGCAGCTTTTACACTCCTGCAACAATCAGAATTACCACATTATTCATCAATGTGTTGTCAAGAAGAATAGATCCCAACTAGTGTACAGCTGTGTCCCCGTAGTCCCCATGGGAGTGCAGCTGTGTGCCCAGGGCCTTATAGTCCATCAGTGTGATTTTTTCATACACCATTTTCAAATACTATTTATTTAGATATTATTTACTGAACTTGTACTATCAGATTATGTATTTTGCTGATAAACCAAATCAAATTACTAATTGCTAATGCTAATGTTTAAATGTTACATATTTGGCGCCAACCTTACTAATGGCAACTTTGTTAATATTTTGTAAAGATATTAAAACGTGTGTTTAAATAAGAGAGATACTGAGAAATCACAGAATTGAAGGAACATGTTTCAGTAAAAAAAAAAAAAGAAGTAACATATAGGGCTTGGGAACAATTTACTATTGCAGCATTTTAGCCAAAATGCTTCTTGGCATCGCCAAAACCTCATACATTCCACATCTGTGTGGCAAAACTGCTTTGGTAGCTCAATCTGCTTGTTATAATTTTTTTGTCACTTGTAAGTTACCCATTACTGCAATTACACACATTGTGATATGAACACTGACCAAGCGAGCATTAACCAATACAAGGTGAGCAAGTGCCTTCTCACTCAGTTTCCCCATGAGGATCAATAAAGTATTCTGACTCTGATTACTGGGAAAACTTTATGCAAAAAACACCATCACTAGCTTAGGTTAAAGAAGTTGTTACTGCAATAATTTGCAGGCATTTTTCCACACAGATTAGTCAACAACATTACAAAGCTACACTCAACACCGGGCGAGCAAGAATCACTGAGTATGAAGTGAGGCAGTGCTCATATAGGTTTATTCCAGTTCCATCATACAGTTTGCATTATGACCAGGGGTGTCTCCTGAGGGTGAGCTTTAGGCCTCCACCTCCTCAGGGATCCTTTTTCTCATTAGGTCCTGATCCATGGCTACCCGAGATAGCCAAGGAAAAACTGCAGTCTTGAAATTCTTATGAGATTTGAGGGAGGAATTTTCAAAGAGAGAACACTGGTGTAGAACTGGTGCTACAATATTGGAGTTAACAACTGAGCACATCTGAACCATTCTTGCATACCCTTCCTCCTTGAATTGAGTTGTCACTGGCTGTTCAACCACTTTTTAAGATCGCTATTACTTCAACGTACAATACAATTTTGCACTTAAAAAAAAATTAACAGTGACATAGGGGTACAGGCCTGGCTCCAGACTGTTTTAATTGTGTTGTACTGTGCTGAAGTACAGCACAGTGTGACAGTCATGTCACACTGTGCTGTACTTCAGCAGCTGACAGGCTGTTTTCCTCATTTAAATATCAAACTACTACACATGCATGAACTGTTTATGAACACTGTACAGTAGTTCATAAAGATGTATAGTAACTATATACATGAACTAAGCATGAATTATCAACTTACACAACATCCCATGGACCAGATCAATTAAACAACTGCAATCTAATATAACACAGTAATTGTCCAAGTAAAATGATATGTAATTAGCATTAGTAATAGTACACCTCGTACTAATTTAATGTTATGGTAACAGGCAGTTTTGCTGTTGTTATCATTATTCGTTATTATTAGTAGCAGTAGTAGTAATAGTATTAGTATTAGTGGCATTATTACTTATACTTCCTCCAGTCCTGACGAGAATTATGATGAACTAGTTATCATCTATGCTCAGGTAATGGCAGACAGGGTGATGGGAAGTCTGAGCCCATCCTCTGCCGCTTCCAGGAGCAAACAGAAAATGGAGAAGCTGGCAGAAGAACTGGCATCTTCTGTCCCTCAGCCAAAAAAGAAATAGAACGTCTTGCATTTCATCCAGAAGCTTCCAAGGAAGCTTAAAATTAAATGTAATGGTGGAACGCAGGTGGCAAGAGATGCTAAGGACAACAACCAGCCCAAGGAAACCAAGCTCTCAGTCAAAAACCAGGACAAAGAGACAAAGCAGTCCATTAATGAGGACAAGGACATCGAGCTATCCATAAACAACCAGAACAAGAAAGCAAAGCAGCCTGTCTTTTGCAGAATATTTAAGGCCATCCACAAACCCTTTAACAAAGACAACGATGAACCAGCAGGACTTCAGCAGCATGGAAAGTCACTCTGACATTTATTTGCTAGTTATTTAAATCACGAGAAAGTGACGAGAAAGTGCAAGCAGCTAGTCAGGACTCAATGTGATGACTCAACAGTTGTACCCAAATTCACTTCCAGCTGGCCATAATCCATCTATAACCCTACATCCCTTTTACTAAATTAATGAAAATCAAAATATGACATTGTTTCAGTGTCTTGTGTCTTTTCTTATTATTTGTTGTTGTGTAGAGTTTTAAAAGAATACTAATTTGGGGCAAAATACCTTTTTGCCATCTTAGCCAGACTGATACAAGATGTTCGATACCATTTTCATTAGCCTAGCTCTGTCAAAGTGAAAAAGTAAACCTTACAGCAACTCTGAAAACTCTGAAACTCAAATGTATCAAATGTATTTGAAATACAAATCTTGACATTTTTTTTAAAGTTAGTCATTTCAGGAGAAGTTAGATGGTAGGAACTATAATTGCTGAACACAGATGAAGGGATACATGTGTTCTGTGCAGTGGTTCAGTGGTTAATTTCCAAGATGTGTATTTCAAATACACATGATACATTATGTAAATAAGACAGCTTTGGAGTAGCTGTAAGTTTTAGGTTTTTTTCACTTTGACAGAGCTAGGCTAAAGACTCTCATAGACTTCAAGTCTTTATGCTAAGCTAACACAAAATGCTAATTATAGGAACTGAACCAGTGGACGTACAGAGGTGAAAATGGCATTGAACATCTTTTCTCAGTCTGAGTAAGTCGGAAGAAGGGTATTTTGCCCAAAACATTGGAGTATTCCTTTAATGATGTACAGAGCTCCATATCATGGTGAGGAATCACTGCTGTGTAAAGTTTGGAAATGAACATAGCATAACTATATATCCCTTATTGGAACTTTATAGTATAATGTAGGAATATAAAAGTGATATAGAAATCTACGGAGTAAGATTGTAAAAGCTCAACTACAAATTATCTGTCCTTTCTGTCGCAGTCCAGAGAATTATTTTGACTGTTCACTGAAAGCTGGAATGTAAATCATGGATCAGTGTGACTGCACAGGAGTCCGCTCCAGAAATTAAATGAGGCTCTCAATTCATAAATTTGGCTTTCACTATCAAATTCTGGCAGTGTGTATGTCGATGCTGTAGCGTCACTGTGTGAAATGCTTCCTCCATTCTCTTGTGTTTGTGTAGCTGCAGGGTGAGGCAGTGACACAGCCAGAGCTTCGGCTTCAGCTCCCACTGGAAACAGCCATGTTTGAACTGGAGCACGCTCATAGTTTAGTGAGGTGTTCTGGGAACCTGAAAACTGATGTGATGCCACTGATGTGTTTGGGTGTGCTTGTGTTTAGAGTTGGCGAAGGTTTTCACTCTCCCACAGCCTTCTGGCTGATTTTTTTTTTTTCTTTTGCAAAATAAGCTTCACAATAAGAATAAAATACAACCAAATAAAACCAAGCAAAGCAACCAAGGTGAGTCAGACCATGCTGACAAGGAGAGAAATCTGCCTCCCTAACAGCACTGTGGTCAATTATGCAATTTTATGTTTATTCATATCAAAAGATAATAATCATTCAATCTCAATCAATAAAATGTTTTCATCTGTTATTTGACAGGAAAGACCAGAGAAAGAAATCACCTCAAGATTTCCCCTGCATCTCTCAGCTACGTGACTGTAATAATAATAGTAATAATAGTACTAATAACAATACTACTAATAATAATTTATATAATAATATTTATTGCAATACAAAAACACTGCACAGAGAGCCAATTTAAAAAGTTTTTGTCGCTGCTCAGTCAGCAAACCACAGGCTCAAATGGGAGAAAAGACTCAATCAAATAAAACAATGGCATCAGCTAACTTCTGAAATAGATTTCTGCCCGAATAATACAAATTTCATCTATAAATATGAAAAATAAGCACCTCAATGCCCTGCACCAATTGATCATCAATATCATTCAAAAACAAAAAGATTATATTGTAGATTGTATTGGAAGATCTGAAGAAGCAAACTGAGGTCTTTCTACATATATATGTGTGTTTTGTATGTGTGGTTAGATCAATATCTGAAATCGCAAATTAATCAATTAAAAAATAAATACCAGTGGACATGAAAACAAGTAAAATATACAAAGCCATATTCATTTCCCATACCTGGCTATTTCGTTCAATATCAAATGCTTTTTCTGTTTTTCATTTATAAACACTCTGATATTTGAGCAATTGCCAAGGGTTGCTTGAAGTTTGTTGAGACAAAAAAAAATCTAATTGCTTATTCCACACTAGTTGTCAGTTGAGTCTAAACGGTTCTCACTTCAATCAACCATCGGCACCTTTAAACCAAAAAGAAATTCAAAGACATGTATTTCAAATACACATGATACACTGTGTAAATAAGACAGCTCTGGAGTTGCTGTAAGGTTTATTTTATCTTTTTGACGGAGCTAGGCTAATGACTCCTGTAGACTTAAATCCCTTATGTTAAGCTAACATGAAATGCAAACCATAGGGACCGAACCAGTGGACGTACAGAGGTGAAAATGGTATCAAACATCTTGTCTCAGTCTGGGTAAGTCAGAAAAAGGGTATTTTGCCCAAAACATTGGAGTATTCCTTTAAATAGCATGTCTTGATTGTTAATAGGTGTTGATTGGACTGGTTGAGGCGTTAATGTCAAGGTCAGCTGTGGTCATGATGAAGACACGGATGCACACACCTTTTGAATATGCCCAAGTAAACTACATGTCTGTAATTGGCTTATATGTGTAGCTGTCCATTGGCTGCTGTGAAAAACCTTTTATTTGTTGGTGCTATGAAAATCATGAGTGGGAAAAGATTTCCATGGACAGTAAATGCATAAAGGTGGCCACTGGCATAATACTGCATAGGGTTATGGTTAGCTAACAGCACATTTCTCAACTACTTCTTTTCACTGTTACCCAGTATAGTACACACACACACACACACACACATGCACACTCTGTCTCCTCTGCCCCCTTTACGCTGGCGTGACAGCTTTGTCACAAAGATGAATTCATCGTCAGCACTGCAGCCAAAACAAGTAATTTGATTGCCCCGACCACAAATTAAGTTAGTGTGATTCAATTTTCGATTTGGGCTTCTCCTGCAGCCATACATCAAGGGAGACATATTTCATTACACAGCGAAAACCACAGGCAAGCAGGCAGCGGTGGCCCACTCCCTCAATAGGAAAACATCATGGGAGCATTATGGCATTTACTCAATACTGCACCTGGTCCAGTAACGCCGGTGGTGGCATTGGTGCCATCGGTGGGCCTGTTAGCCACAGGACAACGCAGCCAGATGCTGTTCAGCCCCTCCATTCAGCCTATTTAGATAGCCGCAAACTGAAGTGTGACAGCATGCCGGCCGGCCCCAGCCCGGCAAATTAAATGACAAGACCATGAAGCTGCTGCCCGCATTACTGTACATGTTCTCGCTCTTTATCTCCCTTCTCGAGCCTCACACACACATCCTTTTACAGCAGGGGTCTGCAATCATGCCGTGGAGGGCCAAGAGCCTGCAGGTTTTCATTCCAACGAAACGCTACTGATTAGTTTCTCCTCTCTGCTTGAAGATGTGCAAATCAGTGAAATCATTTTGGTTGGAGTCTCGGCCCTCCACTTGCCGAGAGACCCCTACTTTACAGTATGTATGTGTCCATTTGTCCCCTTGTTAGGATTCTGATACGATCACACAATCTCCTACTTCCTCTCTCTCCCCCCTCTCTTCCTCCTCCTCCTCCTCCTCCTCCTCCTCAAGGTTTCTCGGTGGGTTCGCGTCTAGTAAATGGCTTTGAAGACAGAGTGCTCAATCAGTGACTGCAGCCTCCTCCTCCACCCCTTCCTTCTCCCTCACAATGGAGCTGAGGGCTTTCTAATTAAACTGCAGGCTGTTCCTCAAGGTAACCAGAGTTTGAAGGCTGTGAAGTGAATACGCGCCACTTTGCCATTAATCCAAATGAGTATCATTGATGTTGCGCAGACACGTTGTGTTCCAGATTTAGCCTTTCTCTAATGTTATCAACAGCGGACTTTGTCCTCCTGTGAGTTTTTCTTGTACAGTACTTTACAAATTACCATGCTGCTTTACACATAAACCATAACAGAGAAATGTCCTTGAAGTGAAAGCGCAGGATTAAATGCTCAACAGGTGGTGATAAGCAGTGAAAGCATTTGATGGACCTGGTATTATTCTCTACAAAACTTTGCAAAGTACAGTAAGAATTAAGTGGCTGTGGAAGAATGCAAGAGCCAAACAATATGAGAAACTGAATGAACTTGGTGATGAATTGAACCTGGTGTTTTTGTCTCCATCTTTGATACAGAGGCCCCATTCATGTGATCGTTTCTGCAGCTTCAGAAAAAAAAATACTGTCCCATTGGGGTGTAATGATTCATTCATTGCATCAATACATTGATTAAAGATTCTGCCAATTCGGCTGCATCGATTGGCTGAAAGATAATAAATAGATGAATAGAGTGAATCACTCCGACTTTGGCCTGAATCAATACAAAATGTTTTGAATCGACAGAACTGACAGAGTACAGTGTGTTGAAATTTCCCAAGCTGGTCCATTGAAAAGTTGAACTTAACTTTTGAGCGTGTGCATGGGTGAGTTGTGTCTCAAAAGGTCTTGAGACAACCAATGCAACCAAGGTGGTTTCAATGCATATGAATGCCAGATGTCTCATATCAATACTGCCACTGTCAAGCAGTGTGTCCAGGTACTGTAACGTGTTGACAGGCTTTGAGTTTCTGTAGGTGGTGGCTATCGCTGCTCATGTTACCTACCCTCCTCTATTTCCTCCAAACAAACCCGTGCATCAGAGAATTTCCCCAGGAAAGTCTTCGGTACAGCAAATGTAAAGGCTTTCATAAACTGGATATAAGTTGCATCACTGTTTTCCCACATCAGTCAGCAATAAAGAGTGGCAACACATATGTGAAAATGCCATTCTTACTTTAATCTTGTGATTGGTTCTTTAGGCGAACATACATGCTGCAATAGACTGGGCTTCTCTTGAAATCGCCCAGAGATGTTCCACAGGAAATTGCTACAAAGAGGAAAAACTGATCATGAGGGTTATGTTGCATCTCCAGTGGCTACATGAGGGTCTTTGCTGTTACATAGGGGAATATTTATAGGAACATGTTAGGGGTTGCTGCTTTAATGACGCAGCAGTTTTTGGGGTGATGGACTCACATGCTCCGAGTGAGAAGCATTCTCTTTGACTGGCTCGCCAGTTCGCAGTTTTTTTTTTTTTTTTATGCCCTCCACAATTGAAACGATCTCATCTCCCTTGTGTCTTCAAGGCTTGCTGCTCAGGTACAGTCCAGATATGCCGCCTGTCTTCTGACGCACGTTTCATTGATACACTGTGCAGAGGTGGAGAAGCACTCCGCCAGGGAGACAGGAGGGGAGGGGAGCGGTGACAGAAAAGCCCACCAAGCATGCACTGTTTTTTGGCAAATGAGAATCTGTCGTGCCTCCCTCTCCATTCAAACGCCAGGGCTCTGGGATTCCAAATTACGGCTGTAAATTTTGCACAACAGCCGCACGCTTGATTACCCCCTGATCTGAGTTTTCGCTCTCCCCGTTTCATCTTCTCTCGGTGTGCCTCCTTTCATTCTGTCTGTTTTACTTTCTTTCTCTCTTTTTTTTCCCTCTACTGACTGCTGTTTCTCTCATTCTCTCCCTGCGCATTTATGTCATTGTTTCCAGTCTGTCTTGTTCCCTGCCTCTTTTTTTGCTCATTGTATTCCTCTTTCTAAAAATTGAATCTTTCGAACATGACTGACAGCGGCAAAATCTTGTGGCACACTTTCTCATCTGGTCTCAATGCTGCAATATTTCACGCACTTCAGGGCCCTCTTTATCTGGAAGGAGAGTACTTTTCGCGAAACAGTATTTGAATCCTTTGTCTTTTCATTCACTCTCCGATTCTAAAGCATGAAGCAGTGGGTTTCCGTGAAAAGAAATGGGGCTGGCTTGATAATGGCGAAACATTTCTTTGCTAAATGGATGCTAAGATTAGCTCTTTAAGAGGATGAGTCATTATGATCATTATACCAAGTAAAAGAAGCAACCATTTGACATTCAAGTGGACAGCACTTTCATGACAGTAACAACAAAGCGGCCGCTCTCCAGCAAGTTCAAACGAACACGAGCAGTAAACGTGAGGTGGTAGTAAATTTTCCACCACAAATTCATTTTCTGGTCGACGCAGAAAAGCGCCCCTTCTAAAATGCTTCCCCATACAGTGTTTACAATGCTGGTTTGCCAGGGATTATCACGGCGGCAGCTGGGAGGGAGACAGTGAGACAACATCAGGGGAAAATGCAGAGACAGGCCTGCTGTTCTAGGACCTTGGAGTCAATTTGCCACCGACTGCTTGACAAGCAAACCCCAAACTCCTGCTGTGACTGTCTGCTTGGCTGGCTGGTGCACCACTGTTTAAAGAATAATGCTCATTATTTTCAACCTGGCCCGTATTTTCCTACTTTTTGCCATCATGGCAATTGATTGCTCAAAAGTTAGACACTTACTTCACTGTAGAGCTCTAGTTTGTAAGAGTTCTTAAGAGCGCTGCTCTCCAATGCAAAATAACACTCACACTTCGGTTGCACATCTGTGAATAGCCGTGACTGAATAATCATCACACAATTTCAGTTGTATTTATTTTTTTTATTTTATTTTATTTCATTTTATGTATTTATTTATTTATTTTGGTGTTGCTCACACACTGCTGGCTGCCCAGCTTCTGCTGCGTTCATGTCATATGGGAAGAAGTGAAAGAACAAGATTCCGTTACTTCAGCTTGAAAGCATGCACATCAAAAATCTAAATCAACACAAAATCATATGTATATTTGAATTTAATTTAAAATCAAACTGAGTTTAAAATCAACCATATGACAGATGGATGGATGGATTGATAGATACTTTATTGATACCGAGGTAAATTTAGGACTGAATATACAACCTGCAGCAGATATTTCTTGTCTTCCATTCCAGCTGATTGTATTAGTGTGAATATAATTTTGATCTTTAATACTGTGGACTGCTGACATCAGTGGATTTCTTGTTATGCTTACCACTTGTGTTGGCACACTTTTGCAATTTATGGAGCCCACAAAAAAATACCACATAATCCTTCTGATAATTACCAGAAGGACATTAATGTTTGGATGTTTTTCCCCCGTGGCGGTTCACATTGATGGAAAATCCAATAGTTATGTCAAGCACCCAGCATCAGAGTGCTTGGGCCATGTACTTGCTAACTAGCATGTTTTAGTTAAAATAGCATATCTGATCACAACGTGAAAAGATGCACTAAATCCTGGAGTGAACAAAATATTTACCTTATTACTGCACTTCTTGAGGAAGAGGCATGTTTTTGTAACGTGACACACACTGAAGACTGAATACAGAGTTGCAGCATCTTAAATAATGTGCCGATTTCTTTGTTTATGACATTAATAATCATGACAAAATCAAAGCAGAGGGGTAGGCAGCTGTGATTCAGCTCATGTCAACTCCAAGAGATGACACAAGAGCCATCTTGATCTACTTCTACCTCTCCCTCTTCTTTCTCAAAGTACATTCAGGTACACAGATTAAATTACTGCCCATCATTTTGACAACTCCTGCATAGACAGATGGCTCATGGATACAAAGTCACAGAAAGATGATGAAAAATGTGGTGTTCCTACATAATTCACACTTATTAAAGATTATTAAATGAAGCCAATATATTTTGTTTTTTACGAGGACTCGGTCAACATATGAGCACTTACCTGCTGGCTACACCTGCTGAAGAGGAAGTACAGCCTTGCCTTTGGCTGAAGGTTTTTGAATTTGAATTCTTAGCTTACAGGGTGAATCATACAACAGTTGTAACTGTGGTATTATGGCGATGATGTTACGAGAATTTTTTGGTCATGTCACAGCCTGGTCTCATAACCAACCTTAAAGGAATACTCCAACGTTTTGGGCAAAATACCCTTTTTTCCGACTTGATGTGATCTTGATCGACAAGATGTTCGATACCATTTTCACCTCTGTATGTCCACTGCTTCAGTTCCTATGGGTAGCATTTCATGTTAGCTTAGCATAAAGACTTGAAATCTACAGGAGTCATTAAAAAATAAACATTACAGCAACTCTGAAGCTGTCTTATTTACACAATGTATTGTGTATTTGAAATACATGTATTGGATTTTTTTTTTTTTTTTTAAATGAGAGTTGTTTTAGGATAAGTTTGATGGTTTATTTTTTCACTTTGACAGAGCTAGGCTCATGACTCCTGTAGACTTCAAGTCATTATACTAAGCTAACACAAAATGCTACCCATCAGAACTGAACCAGTGGACGCACGGAGGTGAAAATGGTATTGAACATCTTGTCTCACTCTGGGTAAGTCAGAAAAAGGGTGTTATGCCCAAAACGTTGGAGTATCCCTTTAAAATTACAACATGTGACAATAGCAATTACATTGATCACCTCAAGATAAATTGCAATCACACAAATTCAACAGGGACCTCCCATTTAAAGACAGCACTATCTCTAAACCTTCACCAGAGAAAGTTTGTTAAGCCTTGGAGACGTGACAGCTTTTGCAACCACACATTACCATCCAAGCCTCTTTTCTTGACTGCCCTACATTCTGCAGCCATATTGTTTGCATTCAAAGGCAGTGCCCACACAGCTGGAGGATAAGCCAAGTCTCACAGCAGATAGAGTATGGTGCTATTGGCTGCTGCACCCTCTTTTCATTTCCCTCTGTCTGCTGGGGTGTCAGAGGCTCCTGGCCACAGCTGGAAGATGAATAGTACCGCACCACTCCACTTTGTCATGGTGTCCAAGAAGGCTCTAAATGGCATTGAGAGACTCTCTGGCTCGCGCAAATGGGATCTCTGTGCCCCCACGTAACCTTGTATATGTGAACAGGCGAATCTTTAAAGTTGTGTGAAAATGTGAACATTCCCTGGTGACTTAAGCAGCTTTAGTGTGTACACACTGTTCCTCTCTTAGATTATAGGCAGGGTGAAGAAGCCGCATACCAAGAATGTTTTAATTTCAGTTCCAAAAAATGGAAAAGAGAAATGGTGAATATTGCTTAAGGAAGGCCAAAATAATGGAGAACAAATATTCGAATTTCAACTTTTAAAATATAGTTTCTTTACCCAGAACTCAACTCTGATGTGTACTATCATGTATTGCATGTATGTGTGTGAAGACATAGACCTGTGTATGTGTGTTGTATTTTTGTCTATTTGTATGTATAAAGAGTCCCGCATTTGCACAAATAAGGCACTGCCTTGAAATGCTTTGCATTGCTTATGCAGGAAAGAGAGTATGATTAAAAAAAATCTCCTGGCATTGCTTCTCCTCTATTTAGTTTGGTTCTTCTTACACCAGGGGCAACACCACCTACCTGCATTGTCTTGCTGTTCTCATGGAAACGCATCAAAGGGGAGAGATAAACCGAAATGGAGAAAGAAAAAAAACAAGTCTGAGATACTTTGTTACTGTACTCTTGTTCCTCTTGACGGTCTGCTTTGCTTTTCTTGGTAGTGACAGAAAGTCCTGTCATAAATTTCTTGCCCTGTCTGTTGGAGGTGAATAGCAAAGTGGGACACAGCATGTAGATGTAGTTTTGGCATGTGGAAATTCAAGGCACCCAGCTCACCCACTCAACCAGCCGAAACTGTGCACTTTTGTTGGTTTCGGGGTATGCCTTTACATATTTCAGTAGTTTTAAGGTATTCCTCCATGTTGAGTTTTCCTCGTGTGATGAAAGTAGGGCTGACACATAGAGAGCCGGGGGCCTGAGGAGTTTGGAACCAAGATTAAACCAGAGACGCCCGTAGGTCTACAGGCTGTGATTACAGCAGCTCCCATTAAAAGCAGCCTTGACGGAAATGCAAAGCGGCATCTCTCGATGGGGAGAGGATGCATTCGTGGCGGCCTTGTAGACATAAGGCCCTAAATGTTCTAGGACTGAATGCTAGTGATAGCGGGGCACATGCAGCAGCATCTACTGTTGACTGTCACAACAGCTCCTCCAGAGAGAACAAGATACCAGAACAAGGCTGTAGTTGGTAAAAGGAATGGAGCATTAAGTGTGTAATGATGGCATCTTCCTGAGTCCTCCTGGCAAATCCCAGAGTGCAACAGGAACCTACTGTCTCCAAGTTTAAAAGAACAATGTTGACATCTGGATACTTAGCATCAAGAAAAACAGCCATATGAAACTGATTCACTGTGCTTTCACATAGGCAATTATGGCTATATATAGTACAATATAACTCCCATATTCAGCAAAACCCTGTACTACAGAAATATGTTGCCGTAGAACATCATGGTGATGTCAAGTAATTCCAACAAAACATGCAGACCTACCGACACCCCCATTAGAGACCCACCTGCTCTCCACATAGCTGCATGGACACAAGAGCTCATTTCGCTTGTCTTTGGTAAGTGAATGAGACAAAATGAATGAGCACTGAAAAACGAGTAGGCGGTCCAGGGGGGAGGGAAAATGACCCAGGGAAAAAATCCTTTTATTTCTTGCCATAGTTGATGCTGCTGATGTGCCATGGCAACAAGGCAAATGAGGTTGGGAGCAACTGGGTGCAAAATATCCCTGTTTGTCACTGGCCTTTTCCATAGAATTAATTCTGACAGAAAAACTTTGCACACCAGCCCACATAAGCCCTCTCCTCCTAGTGCTAGTGGGACAGGCCCAGAAACAGGACAATAGGACCTTGGCAGTATGCCTAATTGAGTTTTTGAAAATCCAAAACTGAACAATTCCACTGATGATATGGTCCAAAGTAAAGCTCTATGTCAATGTAAGGGCTACAGTTTGATCCAAATAATAGAAGAGACTGTTGGGTCAAGATTAGGTCCTTTAGTTCAACTGGCATCAGGCTCATCAACTCTAGTTAGTATTAAGAGAAAAAGGAGGGAACCTGCACACCTATAAACACCAAGAAGGCAAAAAGAAGCTAAAAATCCTCTAATGGCTTTTATTACTCCATTTTTTGCTCCATAAAAAGTGCAAGTCCAGCAAGTGCTCCAATGTTACATGCTCCCTAAGAGACAGGGTTCCGTCTTCCCTCTCTTAAATGCTACAGTTTGAGCCAGATTCTTTCAAGGGTCTTGGTGGCAGTTGGAGTGGTCTATATCTGAAGGTTTAAGTACTGAGCCCAGTTAGCTGAAGAAGGCTATACTAGATCAAATGTCAGCTGATATTCCGACTGAATGACCGTTTCATTTTCACTCCATTGTCCCCACATTAGTTGAGTGTTTTTAGTTTTAATTTATTTAAAACAATGTCAATAGCAGCGTCAATAATTTTATCATCCATTTTCTGGTGTTAGCCAGTGTTAGCTAACATGCTATGATTTCTCTGGCTCTAGCTGGAGCAACTTAATTACATCAACAATTTTTGTCCCGCCCCACAGCAGCGCTGATTGGCCCAGTCAGTTGAATTAGGCAACACACTGAATCACTCTAAACTTTTTAAACATGTGATTCACGGGTCTGTAACCATGGCTAGATCAAATGTATTGTGGTGTCTACTGAAATCAGCAAAGCCACAACAGCATTGACCCTGCAGCAGCAGCAGCAGCAGTAAGTACTAAGGACAATGGAAGAAGCTATCAGACAACAAAGAAATCGAAAAGTCCAAAATCTAATTATATTAAGTGTCTTACAACTGTACCTAGTGTTGACCCTGTCGTTTGTAAGTATGGTACTTAGAAAAATACTGGCAAAGTTTCTTGTGGGATTGAAACTCCCACCTAGGAGGATTTAATTAGCGCTTTCAATGAATTACATTTCACCCATTCCTCTCCCTCTCCTTGGTAATCAGTTCTGGGCCATTAATGAGCGGATGACTATCGACTGGCGGAGTAGGCTGCTGATAATTGAATGTGTAGAGGCCATTAAACATTCCTAATCAAAAACAAACTCTCCAAAGCTACAGTTCCTGCAGAACAATAAGATGCAACAACAATGGGACCTTGTTTTTTATAACCGAAGAAAAGGGTAAAAAATGTGCTCTCTGTTTATCTTGGTCTAAAGAGGAGGTTTTTCTGGGCTATCAGTGCCAACAGTTCAGTTCTTGACAGGCCAGAAAATAGGCTGAATTCCTTGAGGCATGGACACCATATTGAATTCCCCACGTCATCGTTTTGATCATAACAGTTGAAGAAGAAGAGGCAGACAAGAAAAACACTTTGTAATTGAAGTGTTCCCCGAGGGTGCATTCCACATGCAAAGAGCTTAGTAAATCACTAAGTAGTGACTATCACACAGGGTTGGAAATCACCGCATCTCTATTGACTCGCCACTATTGATTGGACTTCAGTATCATTGTGCATCTGAGGGCTAACTCTCAAGATTCGCTTGCCTTTCATTTTGTCTAAATCTTTGGTGCTAAGGACTCTTTGTTGTGGTACTGTTGCACTGCACTTCCCAGAGATCACTTGATCATCAGCGTGTCAACCACTGTAGATGTCCTTTCCGTCGGATTATTCTGTTTATGAAGTTTGAGTTTCTGTAGGTGGCACTCTTTTCGGTGATTAGCATTATATTTATTGGAATGTCTTCTGAGGGCAGCATTGCATGGTATGGGGTTAGGGTTGAGGTTAGATGGTTAGGGTTAGATGTTAGGGTTAGGGTTCGAGGTTAGGGTTAGAGGGTTAGGGTTAGAGTTTAGGGTTATAAGGTTGGAGGTTAGGGTTATAGAGTTAGAGGTGAGGGTTAGAGGGTTAGGGTTAGATGCAATGCTGCCCTCAAAACACATTCCAATAAATATAATACTTACCTGCACTCTTTTCTTTTTCTGTGCAGCCATGGTGGCTAACACTACTCATGCGAACTAC
>OMKZ01054599.1:0-12668 GCA_900302535.1 Neoniphon sammara
GGAGAGTAAGGATCCAGCATCCCTCTGCTCTGCCTCTCTGTCTGTCGCTCCCTCTCTCTCACCTTCTCTCTCTCTATTGTAACACCATAATTGCACTCACATAATGCAAATAAGATCTATAGTATGATTTCAGCCTGGCTTGAGTTTCATCCTGATGTGTGTAGCCTGCTTACATGTGTATCTGATCTTCTGTCGAACTTCCTGTCGTTTCCAGAGATTGGGACCGAGAGGGCGTGTTACCGGGACATGTCCTCATTTCCAGAGACCAAAGCGGAGAAGTTTGCAACACGTGGCCGAGGGAAGCGCTTCCTTCAGTACAACCGTCGTCAGCTTTCCAGAGTTTATCCCCGAGGACAGAGGCTGGACTCATCCAACTACGACCCCCTGCCCATGTGGCTCTGTGGCTCCCAGCTGGTCGCACTCAATTTCCAGACCCCTGGTCAGTATCTGTGCATGATACACTTGTGACTATAACTCTGACAGAAGAGGTGGATATTGTGTGTAATTCTACGACAAAAAAGAGTAGTAACTGTAATCATCACTGAACCATTCAATGTGACACTGGTGCAAAAAGTGTGTATTTAGAGAATATGTAGGTGAATGTGTGCGTTTGTGTGTTCTTGCATGAATGTAGATAAACCCATGCAGCTGAACCAGGCCTTGTTCATGCTGGGCGGTGGGAGCGGCTATGTGCCCCAGCCTGACATCATGAGGGATGATGCCTTCGACCCTTTTGACAAGGACACGTTGCGTGTGGAGCCAATCACCATCCAGCTACAGGTCAGATTGAGTCTACTTTACACTCTTTTTATAAGGAAGTGAAATGGTAGCTTGTGCCGTACTTTCTTTTTATTATAGATGGAATCAAAGTGAAACAAGCATCCACCTGCAACACAGGTGGATGCTGTATAAATGTTTCCACCCTAAGTGGCATTCTTTGTTGCTATAGAAGCCTGATTCAATGTGTAATTGTTAATGGGCATGTGACTAAAGGGGAGAAGAGGTGTGAGAGGGCAACAGGAAGTGTCCAATGTTGCAGTGAGCCTTCTTTTCATTACATCAATACTACATTAGCTAACTAACTAGGCAAACATATAAATATGTAGCCGCTAGCTAGCATTAATTATAATCCCTTACCTTTATCAGCAGTTAAAAATAACCTTGTTGAGGGTTATTTTTAACCTTGCAAGAATCATCCACAAGCTCTGATTTATCTTATCTTACCTTGATGCACCAATAGGGAGGTTGCTTTGTAACTTGTTTTTTTTTTGCCAACACATATCCTGTCCACAGACAAAACTTAACTCAGTTAACTTCTCACAGTTTGAGGTAACCTCAGTGACAAGTTGTAGTTTTGCGTTAACCTCAGTAACAAATGGTAGAGCCCAAATACCATTTGACAAGGTTATATGGCTTGTGGCATCCACTGAAAAAAGGTTATTAGCCTGGCATGGAACACTGGCAGGGGTATTCATTTGGGTTTGACCATGTTGTCATTCTCCTTTATGATATTCCCACTGTTCTGTTTCCTCTTTCTTAGTGATATCTGGCTTCTGTTTCTACAGATGATTGCCAATACAGCATCTCACACTATGCCCCTCTTTCTGTGTCAGGTGCTGGGAGCCCGTCATCTGCCTAAGAATGGTCGCAGCATTGTCTGTCCCTTTGTGGAGGTGGAGATCTGTGGAGCCGACTACGACAGCTGCAAGAGCAAGACAGATGTTGTAGGTAAGCTGCTCCCTGACCAGTGGCCATGATGGTGCAAAGTGAGGACATTGCGATATTGTGTATGCACTGGGATTTCAATGCCATGTGTACAATGAATGATTACACTGGCCACGTGGTAAATGTCATTTCTTCCTGCTCCTCCCAGCTGATAATGGTCTGAATCCTGTGTGGGTGCAGAAGCAGTTCGTGTTTGACATCCACAATCCCTCCTTCTCCTTCCTGCGCTTCACCGTCTTTGAAGAAGACATGTTCAGCGACCCAAACTTCTTGGCCCAGGCTACATATCCTGTCCGTTTGCTCAGAACAGGTGTGTGTAATGATAGTTAATCATTACCTGTAGGGATGTCATGATGCCAGATTGTTGGTAGTTGATACCAGTACCAGTGAACCATGATTCCCGATACCTGATTGGATATCAGGACAAAAACAGAAATTCCATTCAGCACACACTCCTTTGTTTAAAAACAAGTAAACAGCGACTTTGAGTTTCAAGTATTTAAACATACATCATAATAAGAACACTGAGTTACAAGTGCAGCTTTAGCCTGTAGCCGTCAAGTTGAAAACAAAGCAGCCCAACAAAATGCTAATTTCAAATAAGAGGAAGTATATGAAATGCTGTGCTGTAACAGTAAATAAAATGATATGATTATATGCTCTCATTTTGATTTACAGGCCTGTAAGCATGACTGCAATTTTAAGTGTTTCAAGTATTTAAAAGTATAGGTAAAGGCTACATTTGAGTAAGAGCACTGGGTTTCATTATCATGTTATGTTGATACTTCCAACACTACAAACACTTGTACTGGTAAAATCTTGGTACTGACTTGGGACCTAAGTATCGATTCTTGTGACATCCCTTAATATTTGTTTGATACTTTTCACAGACATTAAAACAAGGTTACACAAGAAAATTGAAGGGCAGCAACAAAAACAAAGAAATAATAATAAAGGCACATATGTACAAATAGATATTAAGAAGTGACTTAAAATTCAATTTAAAGGGAATTCTGATTTCGCTGCCCTGATCTCCTTCCTGTGAAGTCCCCGGCTCCCTAAAGTCTAGATTTAGGAATGACCAGAAAGCCCCAGTGCATGTCTAATGTTCTGTTTATGTAAGTGTTTCTGATTGTGTTTGTGTCTGTATAATATGTGTTGATTTAGTCACGTGCTGTTTCTTGACAGGCTATAGGAGTGTACCTCTGAAAAACAGCTACAGCGAGGAGCTTGAGTTTGCGTCGCTTCTGGTCCACATTGAGATTGTCAATGCAAAGGTACACTCCACTTACACTTACCCTGATCTTAATCTATCTCTCTCTCTCTCTCTCTCTCTCTCTCTCTCTCCCTCTCTCTCTCTCATACACACATCCATACACAAACACATATACTCCTTTGCTTGATCTTGTGATGGTGGAGCGTTGGCCCACCTGACCACCTCTGCTGCCCTCTGCCCCTCTCACCACGACTGCAGGAGGAAGACGACGAGAACCTGTACACATCCATTCAGCGGCTGCGGGATCGAACCAGCGAGTTGTCCAATCAGGTCTCGGTTCTGGAGAGGTCCGGCTCGGCAGACCTCAGCTACCAGCAGAGTCTGGAGGAGCTCAGGGCTGCTCAGGACCAGCTCAGGGAGCTTGTGGAGGCTCGCAACCGCAGGTGCTTTTTCACACAGCAGCACACAGAAAACCCGCTCAGCACACACTCTTGTGCAGACGTTCTTTTGAATTCCAGCCATTTATTTAAAGGCAAAGCTGCACTAAGCAACTTCACGCCTTCGTGGCCTGAAAGTGGGAGAAAATGTTTTGAATTCTTGGAAGTTTCAAGGGCTTCATCATCACCTGGGAATTAAGAAATGTCAGTGTGATCTTAGTAAACTCCACAGATCTAAGTGTCTACTCGTTTGTGGCTAATAGACAATGGAATAGCTTAAAAGAAATTTTCACAGCAGCTTCAACCAACTGTGGTTAGTTCAACCTTCTCTTATGGAGCAGTTGTTGCTTTTTAGTAATTTTCTCTGAAGTTTTAATTTGTTACTCTGTGCCAAGAAGGTTTTTCTTGAGTGAATTTAACCAACACCTGAAATTTGGGCAAATAGGGTGAATCTAGTATGGGCTCTTAATAAGTAATAATGGGATGCTCATCTGTCTTGTAGCTACAGTTTGTGTTTCAGACAGATAAAATGGGCATATTTTCCTTCAAATCTTGCCTCGTGCAGCTTTAACCATAACTTCATTTTGTTACTGGTTCTTAGAAGTATGAGAGTGTCTCCTCACAGAGAAAGTGGCACTACAGGCCATAAATACTGAGGGTACAAAGGAAGCAGATGCACTGACATTGCACACACACACACACACACACACACACACACCACAGAACACTTTCCATATACAAACTGATGTGTTTTATCCAATCCTCCCAGGCTGATGGAGAAGAAGAGGAGGGAGAAGCTGAGACAGCAGGTGGCAGCAAAGCGCAGCTAAAGCTCCTCTCCACCACAGAGCACTCACTCCAACAGAGTTGCAGTGCCCAACACTCCCCACCGCCAGTGCTGTGCAGTGACAGTCTGGGAAACAGCTCTCCACTGCAACGGAATCCAATCAATGTATAACTGGAATAAGCATGCTAAACACTCCTTCAGAATAATCTATAAGATTTTATAGCACTATGCTGCAGTGCACTGGAGTGAAAAGTAACATTCTAAGCAACATATAGAACCATCTCATGGACTAAAAAAAACTCAGAACGCTAAGCTATAAAAATACAATCACAGACTTAGTAAGAACAAAAAGGAATAAAGGGAGAAGAAAACTCAGGTTACATGAATGGATGGAAGTGAAAGATTTCATATTTGGATGGAAAAGGGAACAGAGGGCACACGTAGCAAAAAGGAAATATCATGTCTGTGCCTTTGATGTTGATATGAGACACATAGCGCTTTGTCTGTAGATCGTAGTTACACTAGTGTATTAGTTTAGCAGAGGGTCAGAGCAAACCAATACCTAAGGTCAGACTCAGCATTTCAGTGTGCAGCATGCTTTCTCAACAACTGGAATAGTGGACTTTGAAAGGACCACAGAGACATGGGAGGAAGAATCCACTCTTTTGGCTTGACCAAAAAAAAAAAAAAGAAAAAAAAAAGAAGAAACAATATGAACCACTACTCATGAAATGGGTTAAAGGGATTAAAGTGATTTTAAAAGGGAGCAAATGAAGACGAAAGTCTATTCCTCCTTATTAAGACCAAGTCTTTTCGGGGTGATGACCTGAACTCTGTCCCCAGTTGGTAGGGCTCCTGTCGTAGACCTTCCTATTCTACCTGGGAGAGCACAAACTGGATGAACTGTGTTGAACAAATCCTCGCCAAAACCACACCTAGAAGGTCTTTTAATACTTCAAAGGGCTTAAAATATACTACCTTCAAAGAGGTGAGGGAGTGTGAGAGGGGGAGTAAGAGAGAGAGAATGAACACATTCCTCACAGCGCTCCCTGGATGTCACCTAAAAAGGGGCTCAGGTGTGTTTGTCTTGGTCAGACACACATGACAAACAAGGGCTATCACAGAAACTAGCAAAGCACTCTTACCTGCCGGCTCTGTGTCACACAGATAGATATCATGCCTCACATTGGAACCACACACCTAGGATCAGTTTCCATGTTCCAGCTCTAATCAACGGAGATGGCACAACTCGTCGTGGATCTGCTAAAAGCAGCTTCTACCCACTGCATGGCTTCATATCTAATAATGCCCTGCCTCTTTTCTGCCTCTTTCCTCTGTAGCTATTTCGCGTTCCCATCAATTTCCTGTCTAATTTCTCATTGTATATAACTTGTTTTATTTATCACAGGTGTAGATCCTGTTATAATAGATGACAGAACATAATAGAATAATGATAATGGACTTAAAATTGAAGATACTGTAACTTTATGTAGAAATTAATATTGTGTACCTGGAGCTCCCTTTAAATGTCCCCATAGACACAAACCTCTCTCTTTCTCCCTACACTACAAATGCACTGGGTAGGGATTTCTATGCAAAGGTTGCCTTCTTGGCCCAGCCAATATGTATTAGGCTATTTGACTCAAGTTGTGTTTCTCTCTGTATCTATGCTAACTGTCCAGTATTATTACTCTGCAATTACAAATCCTGTGCAAGTTTCCATTTAATAAAGCTCTTTCATGTAAACCTGTCTGCAATGTAATTTTCAAACAGAGCCAGCTTTGACAAGCAGTGAATGTATGAATGTATTTCAGTAGGTAAGTACCTAGTTAGGAGAGGAGGATAATAAGAGAGCACACTTTTGAGCATTTTCTCTCCTCCTAGAGCTTAAGAGGCAGTTGTGAGTTAAAGAAATCATGTTTGTGCGGTCTGTAGAAGTTTAAGGATTAAAAGGAAATGTCTTAATTGACCCTTGATACCCTTTAAACAGTATTCCTGCGTTGTGCTGCATGTTAACTGTAAATAAACTGAGCCCATGGATTGTTCCTATTGTCGCGCAGTCTGACCTTAAGTGGCTGCACAACAGTAGGAAGTGGACAAGCCTACTTACAGCCCAGACTAGAAATGACTCTAGGCCTGTTAATGCTCTGGCAGTCTAGCAGCAGTCTCCTCAGTATGCCGGCTATACTCAATGCTAGACTCAAAGGGAATCTTAGCTGCTTGAGCTTCACCATTACCAGATTTGAATTTGAGGAATAGAGATAACCCACAAAGGCATTATATCTCAAGGTAGACCCTTATGGAGCTATTGCGCTATGGTCAGGGCTAATATCCTAACTAGCCACTAGTTAGGATGTTAACCTGGCCGCTGCTGAATGTATTAAGGGGAAACTGGAGTGTTGATCACTCCAGTCTTTGTTGCCCAGGGTAACTGGGTTTACTTTAAAAAGTAATCTTCACAGATGAAAACTCAACACAACCTTTTATTTACTTGTATCTATAATACCTCTTTAAAAAATTCAGACAGTAAATGAAAAGGGTTTGGGATGAGCGCTTCAAGGAGATCTTCTCATCTTCTCTTTTCCCTATTTCTGAGTGACTCTAACCATCTAACTGTCTCAGCACATCCCTTCTTTTTGTACAGCCCCCTTTAGGGCATGCAGTTGTCACATGAGTTTCATACAGATATGCTCTTTTCTTCCTTATAAGGTCATCATCACAGGAAGCAGTACTGTGGCAGCTGTGAGTGGCCCAACTTGTATAGTATAACTTTACAAAGTTATATTCAGATCTTTCATGTGCCAATCTCCATTGTTTCTCCTTCTTTCCCTTTGCAATATATCTTTTTTTTATATAATTTATCATCAATTCCCCAATTTCTCCCTTGCGCCTTCTATCATGGCTTTGATTTGAAGACAGTGTGGTCAGCACCAGATCACAAAAAAGTATATTCCTTCATTTAGTCTCCTTCTGATTTTAACATTTCTTTTACTGCTGAGTTAAATTGTCTGTATTATACCATTGAAGGCAACCAAATCCTTTTAGAGAAATGGCAAATTTTGCAAATTTTGGTAGTTACCTGTTGTGGTTTATCAAATACTTCAGTTGAAAACACACACACAAACAAACACACAGGCTTTATGATTGTTATGATTGTGTGTCATATTTTTGCTGCCTTTGATTTACCCATTCTGGATATAAAAGAGTATCAAGAAGAACACTATTACTCAATGAAGTGGTTTTCAAGGTGAGCTGGATTGTGACAGTCTGTTGAGGCTGCGACTCACTGAAAAGTAAAATGTTTTCTTATGGTAAAGCACTAACTACTGGCGGAGGGGGGCAGTGCAATAATAGTTAGTCATTGACCTCTGTCTACATCAATATGCACTTGAAGCATTATTCGACTGGAACATCAGGACTGTGTGTCTGATCTCGCTTGTTGGAGTTCGCCAGGTTGTCTCCCTTGAACTTGGAAACTCACATTAGACGATATCATTCAAAACAACAATGAGCTCGCTGAAACAGGTGAACCCCAGGGTGAGGGGGATCAGAGTCTCATCACACAGCACACTGCAGAGTCTGGCTGCAGACATCACCGACCAGATCGCACGGGTAAGAGCCAGGAAATCTATCTGTATAAATCAACCACAGTTTGTACTCTGGATATAACAATAACTGTTATCAATGAATACACTTTTGACTCAATTTCAAAACCTATTTGGTGACAAGAGGCTGGCCCCCAAGAGATTTCAGGTTTCTGGTTTTCAATCCAGATCAGACAAGCTGTGGTCCGTCACCAGCAGTGTGTTCTCTACAGGGAGTACAGAAACCGTTCAAGGAGGTGACTGATGTCAGCTCAGTGAATCCTCACATAGCAGGAATGAAACCAGTCTCCTTTGTCCGCCAGGTAAGTTTTGTTATTTGTGTTTGCTTGTAGCTCTAATTGTGTCCTGTAAATCTTTTTCAATTTCCCTCCATGTCTGTGTGTCTCAGGTCTTGGCAGCTTGTCTTTACCCTGAGCTCCTGCACGACAGAAACCTTCCTCAGGATGTCAGGCTTAGGGCTCAGAGGCTTCTGGAGGCTTGTGATGGAGAAAGCGTGGGTAAGAGCAATAAAGATCTAATCTATATAATTTGCAAACAATTTAACACACTAAACACTGGACAAATGTGCTTGGTTGCATCTTTTGGGTTACTGGCGTGAAAAGTTAATCAACATCTCCTTTGGTCATCGTGACCAATGTTTCTACAAAGTTTCATGCAAATCCGTTCAGACCTTTTTTAGACATCTTTGTCATGGACAAGCATGCAAGACTCGCCTTTTTGGCTGATTGGTGCAAAAAATAATCAGCGCTTCCTTGGCTCATGATCATCTTTCAACAAAGTTTTGTGTAAATCCATTCATAGCTTTTTTAGATATCTTTCTCAAAGACTAACAACGCTCAACTCTTCCTTGGGTCAGGACCAATTTTTCTAAAAGGTTTCATGTAAATTTGTTCAAAATGTTTTGAGATATCTGTCATGGACAGACAGGAAGACGATTACATTAGCTCCCTGGCTGAAGTAATTACAGAGTGACATCATAAATGTAAATAATATGTAGGAATAGGAGGAGTGTGTGATTACTGATAATGATAATAATGATAGTAATAACTTTACTTATATAGCACTTTTCTTAACCACTATTACAAAGTGCTTCAAGTAAAAAGGATCATATGAAGAATAAATCTTGATCAGTTCATTGTTTTGATGGCAGGTTCATATTCAGACTCTTCTGGCCTACCTTATGTCCAGCAAAGTATTGCTGAATTTATCACAAGGCGAGATGCTGGAGCACCATCATATCCCCAAAACATCTTCATCTCTGCTGGTTCTCAGAGGGCATTGATGGTATTAAAGCATTGCTAATTGTACATCAACCATTATTTAAAAGAATGTGTTGAAGTCCTGGCCAAATATGTAAGAATGTGAAATTATATTCAGACACTTCTTATATGCACAGTAACTACATAGTTTTAATTATGGATATGTATCTTTTGTGTTAAGATTGTTGTGAAGCTGCTGGCCAGTGGGGAGGGGGAGACTCAGACAGGGGTACTGACCCCCATACCCTGCCCACACACCCTGCCCATGCTGCTGGATGAGGCTGGGGTGACACTGGTGCCCTACCACCTGAGAGAAGACAGGGCTTGGGCTGTGGATGTGGAGGAGCTGCACCATGCTGTGAAAACCTCTAGGGGGCACTGCCAGCCCAGAGCCATTTATATCAGTAACCCAGGAAATCCCACAGGTAAAGTTAACACACAGCAGCTACATTGCATGCACCTGTTTAAACTTCCTCACAATATTCACTGTATACTGTCTCACCAGGTCATGTGCAGGACAGACAATCAATAGAGGAAGTGATTCGATTTGCTGCAGCTGAAGGCCTGTTCCTCTTGGTTGATGAGGTGATTATAAACTACACATTGAGAGCTTTGTTCTCATCAGCTTTTCAGCCTTACTCAGATCTGTGATTCAATTTTATGTCTTTTTGTTTTCTTTAGGTTTACCAGGACAGTGTATTTGGGCAGGGAAGAGAGTTTATTTCCTATAAGAAAGTCCTATTTGAGATGGGGCAAGAGTACTCAGAAACAATGGAGTTGGCCTCCTTTCACTCCTTGTCCAACGGCATCATGGGAGAGTGCGTTTCACTGATGTTCCTCTTTACACGTGAACAGAAACATATAAAAGAATTTGTCTAGTCTTGTTGCTTGAACTGAGTAAACTTAATAACCTAAAGAAAGAAACTTTCTCCAAAACGACTCCCTCTGTGTTTAGGTGCGGTCTAAGAGGAGGGTACATCGAGGTAGTTAACGTGGACCCAGCAGTGATGGTATTTTTAAAAAACATTCAGGCTACTTGTAGCCAGCCAATTTTACCTCAGCTTGCTCTGGACACCATGGTCAACTCACTTTATCATGGAGATCCATCTTACAAAACAAACAGACAGGTAAGGGGATGAGATGATGGATGATGGACATATTTGGGATTTTTGGAAATGCATTTTTAATTATATTACTATTATGTCATCATCTACAACCTTTATTTGAAGTTGCGTAACACAAAATTACTGTCTACTGTCCACAACATGTCTCTGTCCTTTTTTCCCCATCATAGGAGATCCTCTACAGTCAGGTCACCCTGGCCCAAAATGCTCAACAGGCTTGGGAGTTCCTGAACGCTCTACCAGGGATGAGCTGCCAGCCAGCGATGGGGGGAGTTTATCTTTATCCCCGTCTGCATATACCTCCTGGAGTGATAGAGCAGGCCAAGGTGGGAAAATTTATAAACTCTGGCCATTGTATTTAGTCCTTAAGTTATGGTCCGGTATTTGGCAGAGCTGGATAACATCAGTAGCACTGAATCTGGCATTACACAGTCCAAGTAAATTGCTGTTCTCTTCCTCTTTTCAGTTATTAGGAGTGGAGGCAGATGTGCTGTACTGTCAGTGGTTACTGGAGGAGGAAGGTGTATGTGTGGGAGCAGGGTGTGAAAATGGTCAGACAGAGAAAAACTACCACCTCAGGTAAGAGACGTGAATTTCTGGTATGTTTTAGATGATTGAAGTAAGTGTATGTGTGTATTTCATAGCAATGATCACAACCTGTTTTCTAATGTACCTAACACAGACATAGGCTCAAAGATAGTTCTTATAGATGAGGAAGGCTGTCCATTTGACCTTTATTGATAGATCTTGTAATGATAAAATGTTGAAGTATCAATTCTGAGCCTGGAATTTACCTGCCATCTATTAGTTTTGATATTTGGCTGTCTTGGGCATGTGCACAGCCTGACTGTAACTGGCCTCTGAATCACAGGCCTGCACAAGCGAAGAGCCAGTCAGCCAGCAAGGTATTGTTCTGTATCGGCTGTCATTGAAGAGAAGATGCTTTTTGTACTCTTAGGTGTACCAAGGTGTACCATGATCATATTTGAGTCTATTGCATAGTTATGATGATTTGCAGACCCAAATAAAGCATATAAGTGTGTGACTGCAGTGACTTTCAAAGACTTGCACTGTGGGAACATTTTAATGTTGTAGCAAAAACACTGTGCAGCATGGAGTTCAGGAGCAGCTACTTTTTGAAGTGTGACACTCTGGACACAGAATAAAATTCTGTTTTTGTACAGGTGTCATGCATTAACGTGTTATTAACAGGTGTTTTCTCTGTCAGTGACTAATATTAGCCAAAGGAATGTTACTGTGGAACATAGGAGCCACAGAGATAATCCTCTTGGATTATGAAACGGTAGCAAATGCAATGATAATCGCATCATTTATTAGATAGTCACTACAATGTACAACTGTTGGGGCACTGCATCCATGAGACAAATGTGCATAGAGAAAATAAGGCACATATGGTACTAAAAAGTAAGAATACTAGACTGCAGTTTATCAAAGTGAAGAATCATTTCTCTTTCTCGGTTCAAGAACGAGTGTGGTTTATGTAACTGTTGTGTATGTGTGTGTGTGTGTGTGTGTGTTTGTATTTTTCCTCACAGGCTGTGTGTCCTGGCTCCCCCTGGCACCCTAGAAGAGGTCTTGGCACGCCTCAGTTCTTTCCACCTGCGTCTGCTGCACAGATTCTCCCACCCAGAGGAGTCAAGGACAGAGGGATAAAGAGTGTAGCCTAGTTTGTACTGTGGCCATTGTGTGTGTGTGTGTGTGTATATTGCTAAATAGGTGACAACAGGTGAATCCATACATCAAAATGTTGCTACTGACCAGCTGTTTTTCAATAGTTTTGAATGTAACCCTATTTAAGACTTAAAGAATTTAAGACTGTGTTCATGTTTGTGTGTGTTCATACCATATGTTGTATTAATTAGTTATGTTGAAGTGATTGTTGTACCTTTTTTTTCCCCCCTTGTCATATTTCTTATGATGTGATGAGATTTGTTGAGACCGAAGATGATTTTCCTGCCTCAGCTGCACAATAACGTTCTGTTCTGTTCTAGTTCAGCCTCTTCTAGAATCAAATCCAAATTTTCCTTTATTGCTTTTTAAACTGAAAATTTGCATGTCTGTGTCCATCAGCTTGTACAGAGAGGAGTTCTTGTAGAAACTGAGAGAAATTGAGAGAAATTGTTTTTGTGGGTGAGAAATAGAAATAATAAAGGCCAAAAACATTCCATTTCTGTTTAATTTCTCTATTATAAAAATAACAATAATGATGAAAATACCTGAAAAATAAATAAATAAATTGTACTCTTGATCCTGTTTTTGAAATGGTTATGTAAGGACAAGTGAAACAGATGGAGCAGGGAATGTAAATTCCCAGGTGACAGGCTGGTGTGTGTGTGTGTGTGTGTGTGTGTGTGTGTGTGTGTGTGTGTGTGTGTGTGTGTGTGTGTGTGTGTGTGTGTGTGTTACCTCCACTAGAGACTCCATGGCTGGAGGAGCAGGACGCCGGCCTGTGTGTGAGCAGACCAGCAAAACCAAAACTACATCCAGAAGGAGA
>OMKZ01054599.1:21550-34075 GCA_900302535.1 Neoniphon sammara
GTTGCGGTGTTCAAAGCATTCTCCCCCCTTGGGTAAAGTAGAATGTTAGATGTCGCCTGCAACTGTGTTTTAGTGACAGCGTGGTAGCAGGAAACTGAATTTGACATACACTCATCATACACACACACACACACACACATACACAGCGGCATGCAATGTGGTTTCTGAGGACTTCTTGCCCACTCAGCCAGGTATTGTGTAGAGCAGCAGACACATCAGCTCTCTGGGTCTGCGTCGACCTGCCTGGGGGCTCATCAAAACAACATCTTTGCCTGGAAATCACTCCTCTCCGGAGACAAAAACAACCCAAGGAAACACAGCGTGCCTCACACCTCCTCGACGCTAACTTGTCAAGTCATCATCCCTCTCAGGCTCGCATCCACTGGGAGGACACATGGCCTCATCCCCACAGTATGTATTCAATTCATTGTTTGTGCGCTCTCACAGACCAAGATGTTCCTCTCATACTGCAGGCTTCTTTTGCAATCTGCCACCTAATGGAAAAAATTGGTACTTTGCAACCCATAGTTATATTACTGTAATATATACAATCCAGTGCTCTCTTTGGCACATAGGACTGTCTTTGACATGCACCCTTTTTCTCTGTTCATGTGATATTCTCTGATACCCAGGGAAAGCTTAATTTGGCCACCAGCCTCCAGTCACCGCTGATAACATTCTACCATTAAACAGGATCAAAGATGTGAAAGAGACAGACTTGTTGACTTTCTTCTCTAAAAAATTCTGCAAAAAAAAAAAAAAAATCACATGTACCTTACTCTTGCCTCTGCTTTAGACAGGAAGCTGTACAAGGTTGGTGTATTGCAGGTACAGAGGCCTGCCCTTATTTAAAAGCTGCTCCCTTGTGGCACATTGTTTTATTGTCTTGAGCAGACTCACTGGTGAGCAGGGTATCATTTATTCATACATGCTATTAAAAGCAGACTTAAAGGTCGCTAGCTTTGTGTTGTCAGCCTTTTTGTTGACTGGCACTGATTACCGTTATACTCTATACCGCTATACTAACGCGGCAGACATGGTAGGTTGGCAATACATAGAGCGGTCGCACACAAATATCCGAGTGGTTCAAAGATACCAGGGCTTCATTCATGCCACAGTTAAATGCTAATGTAGTCTTTTGATTTGCTGTCCTCTCAAGAGTGGCGTGTGTGTGTGTGTAGGTTGTGTGTGTGTGTGTGTGAGAGAGCGAGAGAGAGAGAGAGAAAGAGAAAGAGAAGAGAGAGTCCATGATGCTGGAACATTCTGTCTTGTTTTTAACTAGGGCGAGGCAGGTGAGAAGAATATGTGGATCTGGTCGAGGTTGCCATGGTGATTAGTGAACTGTTTGATTGAGGTGCTGCAAAGGTCAGTATGATCGTGTGTGTGTGTGTGTGTGTGTGTGTGCGTGTGTCTGAGTGCATGTGCCACTGACTTGTATGTAATGGAAATAGAGCGCAATTGTTCCCACTGGTCAGACCCTGTTGCTGAGCGGTGCTGTGTGCTTTGCGTGGCCCATATGGAGACTCTGTTGGATGCCTATGCTCCTGCTGGCTGCTCTTTCTCTTCGCCTGATCTGGCTTTACCTGTTTGCCCGGGGCCAAGAACCAACACCATTACATTCATCAATAAAGTTCAAAGTAGAGCTATAGCTTTTGGCTGGACTTTATAATTCCTAAAAAAAAAAAGGCAGAAAGTGCAGCACACTTTTATTGTAAGGATGATCAGCCTTCAGGCCTGAACAAGGCCTGAAAGCAGTATGCATATGAAAGCAGTGTGCGACACTTTTTTTAAAGATTTGCTTCCAGTGATCAGCACCTCACAAAGATCTTTGGTGAGTGTTACTTTTTCACTACACGGACTTTATAATTCTAACATTAAGCTATGGTGACTGTCCAGCAAAAACCACTTTGTATCTTGAGCCTGATGTTAAGAGATTGTTACACTGGTTGTTACAAAGTGAAATTCTTGTTAATCTGATTATATCATTGCTATAAAGTGCCACTATGGACCAACAATATCAAAACCCTGCTCTTTGTAAAGGTAAGGCCTAATTTTTCCTCTTTCTTTCTTTCTTTCTTTTATTTTGCTCTCTGACTTCAAATCTCCAAATCAGCTTGGGTCGGCCCCAGTGAAACTGCAGCTGTAATTACTGTGACAACTCAGAGGGAGCTCTAATTCTTTTTTTTTTCTTTCTCTTTTTTATCACTCCCACTTTCTATCTCTTTCTCTCCCTCATTCTGAGTGCGCATGTTCCCTTTCCCTGAACTCATTACCTCATGTTGAAACAACACCACTCCTTCAGTTCCCTTTCTGTCTCCCTGCTCGTGGCTCTGTTAATAGCCAGTAATCATCTTTATTCCACGTCCTGGCTCCTTACAGGGCCCGGTGCACAGAACATGGCTGCAGAGTCAAATATGGCATGACAGTAAACAAATTACAATGTGCAAACTTTGTTTTCCTTGTGGACAAAAGAGCTAAAAGCGTTTTGCCCCTTTTTTCACATTTGCAGATCAATGGAGGGTATTCATCAAGGCTCGGTGTGAGAAGCTGAGCAAAGACCAGGATTTGTTAACCGCCTCTGACCCAGAATGAACAAGCGCAAACACGCCAACAAGTGCTGGGAGGAGCGGGTGAGGGGCAAGGGCAAAATGGTATGTACTGGCGGGAGCACAGTGGGTACAACTGGCAGTATCTGATTCATGCCAGTTTGGTATCAGCCTTCTACCCCTCCCCTCCCCTTCCCTTTCATCCTTCACAGTCCCTCCTCCCCATCACGCCTCCCCCCTTTTCTCCCAAGTTAATGCACTGTGTGAACGCTGGCTGGAGGGAGCACTTGATTGGAAATAATCAGCGTCATGCAGCTCTGTTGTTGTGTCTGGGTGCACGAAGCAGAGAGATGGCAAGATGGAGAGAGGGATTTTGGAGAGACAGGAAAAAAAGACAAATGTATCACGGTGCAAAGAGAGTGAGCACAAGAAAAGAGCAGTAATTGGATGAAGAGACAGAGCAGGGCAGATGGAGTACAAAGGATACAAAAGATGCATTTAATGGAAGATACGAATGATATGAGGTAGAGATAATGATTGGCTTGGCAGAAAAGTTGGACTGAGCATGTTTTGGTTGGGTGCTTGGATTCTAGGGAATATTGTTCTTTGCTGTGGCATTTTGTATATATTAGGTAATGCAATTTTCTAAAATTGTACTCCCTCTGTATTTGTTAGAGCATGTGTGTAGATATGTGCATGCATATTGTGTATACACATGTGCATGCATGCCTCAGGTGCGTGTGTGTGTGTGTGTGTGTGTTTGCACTGCCCAGCTCATTTACCCATCTGCTTTGCTCAGTATGCAAACAACAAATGTGTGCACAGCACTTGAACCATCATGAGGCTCTGTCCATCTCGCTCACTTGCATTTCTCTCAGCTGAGAGGAATGCGAGTGAGATGAACTTGTGTGCATCTGTATGTGTCCCCCCTTTATCCTGACGTCCCCTGTCCTTAAGCCCCCTGTTCCTGCCTGTGGAAATATTTGCGAAGCGGAAAAGCCAAGATGACATAGTACTACTATGGGAGAGCTCAACATTCAAGTCAGGTTAAGTCCAGCTGGATACTTTGCTCATCATTTCAATCTAAGCTCCTCAGCTGCATGATTTCACTCAGAGACTTCTGATTTAACTCTCTGCCAAGTATTGTCTTGCCCATGAGGTCTGATGACAAATGCATGAAATAAGAATTTTGAGTTCTTTTTTATTTGGGTATTTGGGTATGTGTGTGTGTGTGTGTATTAGAGGTAAGTAGGTGGCTCTCTCCTCCTTCTGTGTCCTCTGTATGCTGTCATGCATGCTCGCTCTCTGCCTCTGTCCCTTTCTTACTCTCTCTCCTTTGCTCTCATTCCCTCTCTGTGTCTCATCCCTTCCCTCCCTAGTGAGCAGCATGGTTTGCAGGCATGTGTGTGATCTGAATTTCAACATCAGTGTCTGTCTACCACCCAGACTCCTGGGATGCTCCTGCCCAGAATTCTTGTTTTCCTCTCTCTGACTGCCTCCCTGTTGATTTTTTTTATTTATTTATTTATTTATTTATTTTACTGCATCTCTAAGCTGGCAGTGCAATCACGGAGCTGGCATTGATTGAGTCAAAATGCAATTACATTCATCATCTCAATAATTTGTACCAGCTACCTGTCACATAAAGGCCAGATGTCACTCCAACAGAAGGCGGTATTTAAAGTGTTATGAACAGGGGATGCACATCAAATTGCAATATATATCTGCTGCAGACTTATTCTTAAAATAATCTGATGTGCTGTGTGACACATACAGTGCATGCTGGACTCATCAATGAAATTTCACCGCTGACAGACTCTGGTTTCTTCCGCTGCTGTCATGGGAACAAAAGCCCCGTTTGAATGGCTGTGGGATTCTGGGCTTATGAAATGCTCAAAGCTAGGTGTTCATTTGGCTCTCTGCTCTTAACTGGATTTACTGATCACACTCCCTCTAAAAATCTAAGAATAGCTTTTAAAAAATAGGCGTGAGTCAGAGGTACATTGTAAATGTTGTTTCTACTGACACTGTACAAATGAATATATATATGCATAGGCTGCTGGGAAGTACAGTCAGGATGCAGCTTAAAATATGAAAAGATTTTTGAACTCATCTCAGCTCCCGTGGCACAGATAACACAGAGATTAGTAACTTTAAGCCTCCATACTTGGCAATGCTTTACTCTAAGAAATGGGCACCTATAAATGTACACAGGCAAATCTGGAAGTATTCATGTGGTCTTAGAGGCCTTCATGTTCCTTGTTAATTGATGAAATTTCTCACACATTCAAGCAAGGCCCCATCTTAGCCATTCAAATCCATCTTTTATTTATTTATTTATTATTATTATTATTATTATTTACAGTTATCTAAGCCTTTTATTATATATTTTATTGATAATAATTTCAAAAGAGAGTCTATTTATTATGGTTTAATAAGGCAAATCTCTCCATTTCTCTTTTAATAGATGTGTTCTCATTGTCATGTCCATATCCACACAAATGACAATGTGAGTCTGATATTAATTATGATGGGTTACAGCTGTTCTTTAAAAAATGTATTGAGTCCTACAGCGGAGTATCAAGGCAGCCACAAGACAACACACACCATAAAGAATGAATAAGAACTGACATGGTGACTGAACACATGACATAATTCATTCCACTGAGCCCAGTGTTTTAATTATAATTAACATGAGTCTTCTTACAAATTGGAATTATACTCTGGGCTTTTCTGTTGCCCGAAATTGTGGTTCGGGAGCGCTGAGTATAATTACAATCATTGGTGAGCAATCGGTCTGCTTGAATGTGTGTGTGTGTGTGTGTGTGGGTCATGGAGGCCAGTGGCTGCAGGAATATGAAGGCATGAGCACAGTTTTGTTAAGATTTAAATTTGCATTGTAACTACCATCATTAATGTAGGGATTGGAAAACAATGCTTTAGAAACCTCTGTGGACTTTATATTGAATAAATGATTCGGATGTGTGTGTGTTTGGGGGCGTGGGGGTGCCGCTGTGGATGTACCTTGAAAAAGTAAGCTTTTGATGAGGAAAGAGGAGAAGTAAACACTGCTGGGCTACATGAGCTGCAAGATGTAAGCAGTGACTGGAAGGTACACTTTGCCATGGGGATTTTCAGTAGAATTCAAAAATCAAAATAAGGAAGGCACTCTTCAGTTCACTTTACAAAACAGACTTTTCCCCCCTCTTTTTTCAGTTTTCTGCATCACTGTAAGTTCACTCTGACAGCCATGCATTTTTGAAAACATAAAAAGGGTTTGGATTAGGAAAAGGTGGCTTCCAGCTTCCAGCTCCTCATAGCCCCTCCCCTCTGCAGGCACGCCTGCACACGCCCCACTGCTCATTCTCTGGTCCCCCGCTCGCCTTTACACCTGCCACACCCAACTACATGCCCTCTGCATCACCCATCAGCCTATCATCCGCCAGCCCACCCATTCTGACACACACCTGCTTGCTCATTACCTCTCTAGTATTTATACCAGTCGGCTTGCCTCTGTTGTTTGCCAGATTGCAGTTTGTGCTTTTGCCTGTTTTGCATCCCACCTGCCTGCCTGTTAGTTTTACCTTACCTGGATTTTGACTCTTGCGTGCTTACCTGTTTTGGATTTCTGCCTGATGATTCTGTACCTGTGCCTGGTTGGTTTGACTACTGGAACGGACTGTGGTCATATCCACATTACTAATGACTGTTTATCAAAAATGTCTTGTGTGTAAATGACATTATGTGACTGGTCCCACTCAATAATTTTGAAAATGGATTACATATAAGCCTTATCTGTAAGGAAACTAGTTCTTTTCACGGTTGTAGAGAAAATTAAATAACATAAGTGTGCTAGAACAAGAGATCACGAAGTCTGCTCCATCACACTGCAGTGTATCTGTAGCTTCTGGTGCGAAGATACAGTGAGAGGCAAAAAGTGTTAAAACAAGCAAAACAATGTCTCCTGACAGCCTCCACTGTTCTCATTGAGATGCATCTCAGTGGAGCCCCTGCGCCTGCTCCTCTTACAGTAGCCCCTGCAGCTTATACAAGCCCCATAGAGACACACAGCAGCAGCAGCCGACTCTGCTGCAGCCCCAGGCTGCAGAGACACATCACCGTCTGGAATGGGATCTTAGAGCGTCGGCTATAAATCTTCACTGGGGTGTGAAACGAAAGGATTATGATTTTACTCCCTGCAACACTTCCTAACACTGGTCCTTTTAATTAAGGGGGATATATTCTTGTGCATGAGAGGTGTGAGTGTGTGTGTGTGTGTGTGGGTGTGTGTGTGTGTGTTTAGGGTTTGACTGATCTGGGTCTTTGATACTGATATTTGTATTTCTGGACTGAAACTGCCAAGAGCTGATAGTTTGCACAAAAAAAGCTTTTAACAAACTGATTTTAAATATCTGTGGTCAGAGAGGATCCTTCATCACCCTGGATGTCACAACACTAGCTGGCCAGTATCCAATATTTAAAGGCCCATGTGTAATATTTACCTCAATACATCATTCTCAAATTATGTATAATAATTATAATAATATAATAATAATCAGGATAACCCCATCATTCACAATGTACTGTCAAAGAGAAAAGATCCACTCTGGTGTATTACGACACTCTTTCAGTATCATCATACCCTGTTAGACAAAATATTTCATGTGTTGCTTAAAATTTAATATTTAAACTTGATATGTTCCACAGCAGAGGAACAAATAGAAGTGTTGAAATTAATATATTCAGTGCCAAAAAAATATTTTTGTCGTCTTAGATCAGACACTGTAGTTACAAACACACAGTGATACACAAACTGGACAAGCGAGCATCCTCAATAAGGAGTGGGCGAGTGCTGTTTTGTTAGAACTGAACAAATTTAATGAATTTCACACCTGAAATGCAGAACAACTGCTTTGATAAATCAGTCTCGTTGTAAGTCAAGTCTTTTTTTTTTTTTTTGTCAGCATAAGTTAGCCACTGCCACAAGCACGCATTGTGATACGAACATTTGGTTTGCAGTATGACAATTTCACATCACCTCCTCTGTGCACTTGGGACTATTTGTCCTGTTTGTGCCATCTGCAGAGGCAGGTGGGGGAGGAGGGGGTCGGTGACTAGTCATTTTTTGACAGCAGACATAAAATGCTACCACTAAGGGACTCAAGGGTTTGCCACAGTCATCTAATCTAATCTAACTGTAAATGGAAGAATCTCTGTCTGTATGTGTGTCTGTCCTTTGATTCTCTCGACAACTGCTCTTCTGATTGACTTCACACTTGACGAGTGTATTGCTGAGGCCTCAAGGAGGTCAGTGTCCACTGTTAAGCTTTTTGGGTGAGCCGTTGTGTGCAGCCAAAAGCTGCAGAAATCACTATATATTGGTAAACCCATACATTGGTCTAAAACATAATGTAGTGGCATTGTGTTGATGTGAGTTTGTATGTGTTTGTGTATAAGGTATGTAGGAACATAGTATCAAGGGTTTTTTCATGCTTCCTTGCTTGGCTCCCAACTCTCCTAACCTTATCATAACACATATTTCAGTGCCTAATTTCCTCCATGTTCTTTATCTGCTCACTATCTCTTTTCTGTTTTTCCTGAGCTGTCAGCAAAAAAGAGAATTTGAATATGCTCTTGAATATGTGATCAGCTGAACATCAAACTAACATCCTTTATGTAACTAGAGACACACTACATCAATTTCTTTGACTCAACCTGTTTCACCCTTAATAATATGCTGGTGATTGTATCTGTCTTTGTGTGTGCGTGTGTGCGTGTGTGTGTGTGTGTGTGTGTGTGTGTAAGTAAATTGTCTTGGTTTTGGTTGGATGCTCATCTGCTGGGAAGGAGAAGTGACCTTCTGATGAACCTAGTCAGTCCAGGCTGCTGGTTTAGTTTGCTGCTCTGGTGATTCTTGCATTGATTATTTAAATGTGATGTAAGAACCACAACTAATTTGTACCTGTTGCTCTGGAGATGGAGAAAGAGTTATAGGTGAACATTTGGTTAGAGAGGTGGAGGGGGAGCAGCGTTCCTTCCTCACTCACTGATAATGGCTTTGCAGCAACAAAAGGAATCTCCTGGGCGGCAGAGATCAAAGGAGAAAGTTGTATCTTGTTGTTTTCTCAATACAGGACATGATCCTACACCATGATACTTTGGGCTTTGATCTGATTTGGTCATTGCTGACAGATAGCATGGACAGTTTAACGGGTGAAACAAACAAAAACAGTTATAGCAGCCAGGAAGTACATGGCTATGAGAAGATAGCTCCCTCCAACTGCTAAACATAGACTGAATTCAATAACCTGACTAGACGATACATTTTCTCCTGATATAAGGAACAGTGAAAATTAGACCGATTGTAATTCTGAATCATCCAATTATCTAATCATTATTAGTACATGCTACATGCGCTCTCTCATCTACAAATTATACCCTTTGTTTCGGAATAGGCTCACATGCATTATAATCATTACAATTATCAGTGGTTTTCAGCCTTTATAGGGCCTATTAGTAATGTTTTGGAGGACTTACACACAGCAATTATAATGATTATATGATTACATACTGTGGCCGTGGTGCACGGCGTGGCCCTCGGAGGGGACTTAATCATTTTGAGGACATGGAATAGGACAAGCCGTGATCCTCGCCAGCTCCTTCAGAGCCGGTATTTATTGAAATGCCAATAAGTTAACATGCATCGCCTGACATTTCCGCCGGGCAGTTCGGCAGTCAGAGTGCGTACAGCGGAGAGGTGACAGTGGTGTTGCCTTTCACAGGAAGTGGCTTTGGTGACATCAGATTGTGGGTTTACAGGGGGAGTTTATCCTCTTTCTGTGTCCAGGTCTGACTCTCAAGTTATCACGTCACTCCTTTTAATCGTTTATGCTTATACTGGCGCTACAAATATGATACCTCCTTAATTTCCACTCCCACTTTAAACAGTTTCCAAATAAACATTACTCAGTGTCTCGTTGAATCAGTTTATCCTTTTGCACCTTTTGCACGTTTAATCCTATTGATAGTGATCCATAACGATAATGGTAATGAATCTCTCCTAACCAAGTTATAGGGCAGGGGCATTGAATGAGCCACAGGCTGAAAATAGACCCAAAGCATTCAGTGCAGTCCATTATCCCAATGAGATTATGGCAAAGACAAAGTCAATACAGTACAGTACAGACACACTCGGCAACCAAGCAGTCTGGCATAGAGTCTTTACTGTAGGCTGTTGAAGTCATTGAAAGGAAAATGAGAGCCAAATTAAAGAGAGAGGAGTAAATAACACTGAAGCCCACGGATCTTAGATGATGTAAGGACAGTGGTGTCTATATTGATGTGAATGAGGCTGGAACAATCAATCGAAGGATACTGTACAGGCAATTAATCTCTGAGAGGGCCAAGGGCATAGCTCCAGTTCGCCTATGGGCAGCGGTCTCCATAGCAACCGTTACAGGAATAAGCAAGGATTCCTTACAGTGCACTTAACTGTACAACCACCAATCCTCCTGCGCACACACACTCACACACACACACGCACACAAGCTGGAACGTACCAACGATAGAGTGTCAGGTGTGCCATTGGTATGCGGTGTGTTTCGTGAGGTGCGTTCACTTTAGCCCTATTACAGCAGGAAACGAGACACAGCCCTCACCCATCATTACTATAATTGGTTAAATTGCAACTAGATGTATCTCTCCACACCTGCTGCCAATTTTGCAATGAGAACATCCTGCAGGGGGAGTAAAAAAAAAAACCTGCCGTACTAGTATATAGATGACAGGTGACTTTTCTCCTGGGTGAAAATGATAAATAGCTTTATTCATATTTTCCTCCCACACTGACAGCCTCAGACGCACACTGACAGTGTATGCGCTAACAAAACTTAAAACACACGCGCGCATCCATGCACTCACACGCATGCACCCCCACACGCACACATGCATTCTCCAATCTTCTCCCACTTGCAGGACCTCTACTGGCTCATTGTGAAAGAGAAGAAGAATCTGTAGTGTCCTCACCCTTCCTCTGCCCCGGATTGATTTTATGTAGCGTTCCAAGAGGAGAGCAGGATAATGAGATCACAGCATGCATTTTTCATGGCCAGGATGAAAGCGCAACAGACACAGCTCCGAATCTACATTTCAAATAAACTGCAGCCCACGTCCCTCCCGAAAGAACCTTTGCTTCAGAAAATGAACTCATCCTTCAGTGTTCTTGCTCTAAAGAGGAGACAATAACCTTTACCCACGGCAGGACAAATGGGACAGAGACACATTCTGCAGCTGGTGATGGTGGCCTTTCCTTTGAAACTATCTCATTTGTAAATTAAATGGCAAGGAAAAATCTGGAAATGAGTGCTGAATGGAAAGACAGAGGGTATAACTAAGTTTTTATAGCAGTCACAGCTTTTTATCCAGTTGAATGGGGCTGCTAAATGCTTTCCATGGCTAACACTAAGAAAGTGAAGAGTAGGTATTAATAAAGAGCAAGTTTGATGTAGCAGAGTATTAGCTAGCTGCGCATGGCTGTATTTCTGAAAGCTGCATTAATGGGTGGAAATTCTGTTCCTCACACGGAGGGGTCGAACCTGAGAGAGCTGCCATCTGCAGGCAGCCCCAAAATAGACTTGTAGCCATTTCCTATGGCTGTGTGGCAGTGCGAGGGGAGACAGCACAATAACAGTGATTACATTCTGATAAAGGCAGTAATTTCATTGCGGCAGGCAGCCGCAGTGGCTGCTCAGCGGCGTGGTATGGAGCTCAACAGAGGCATTTTACCATGCAGATGTCTTTACTTGAAGGCATATTTCAGTACAGTGAGAGATGCTCGAGTCTGTGCTTCTCAAATGGTAACGCACAGTGTACAGTTGTGCCTCTGCGATGTGGGATGCCGGGATGTAAAATACTGCACTCAGATGCTGCTCAGTTCCTATGCATCTCAGTCAAGACAGTCCCAGCCAAGTGCATCTCAATCAACCCATTATGTCCGAACCATTAAACGATACACAGGGCAATCGCATTCGATTAGCATGCCCTTTTCATCCAATCCTGACTCTGCTCTGACTTCACAAGCCTGAGGGAGGAAGTGACTTCCCCTTGAATGGCTCTGAACACCTGTTTGAAAGAAAATGCTGGAAAATGCAGGAATGGTTCATTTCGCTCACGAGTTCTACGAGCTGTACAACGAGTTGATTTCAATGTAACTTATCATTCTGTAAATGCATTTCTTTCAACAGATAAACTGAAAAGTAAATTCCTGTGAGGAAACTAAGGTCCAGGTTTATTCTGAGTGGCAGAGTTATTCTTGATGGCCTGGAATAATCTGTGCGCAGCGTCTCATTTGCTTTGGTTATTTCTGTTGGTCAATTTTGAGTTCAGGATATTCTTGCACATATATCCTGATTTAGTGGCAGTTGCACTGTTTCTCCTCCAACAGTGGCAGCAATACATTTACATATTGTCAGGAAATAAGTCCCATTTTATAGCTAGGGGTTTGTAGAAGTAGTGGAAATAGTGTTCACACCCACCCATCCTCTGAGAATCAGAAAATTACTGTCCTGGGAAGACACACACACACACACACACACACACACACACACACACACACACACACACAAACATACACACACTTTGCATAGAGAAGCAGGCTTGAACAGAATAATGGTGGAACGCTACCAGCTGTTGTGACACAGTGAGAAATGTACTCTGCCACGCTGCACGCATCATTCTCACCCTGTCCCATCAAGCCTTCTGGAAATCAGCCATAATGGAAATGTTGAATGTATTATTTATTGAGAGTGTTGTTCAACTCATTGTTTCGATTGGTAATGTTTAAAACTATACTCTGGAGTGAGCTCCGTCTCTGAAGATGTCTGTCACTGTTTATTGCCCCTTTCTCTCTGCCTGTCTCTGTTGCTTTCCCGTCAACAGTAAAGAGTTAGTTTTTGCAGGTCGTACCCCGGAAGTGTGTTGG
>OMKZ01054600.1:2759-15118 GCA_900302535.1 Neoniphon sammara
CCCCTGATCTGCAGCACTGAGACCATGAGGCTGCGCTCATCGCTCGTTAAACTCTCTCTCTCTCTCTCTCTCTCTCTCTCTCTCTCTCTCTCTCTTTCTCTCTCTCTCTCCCAGTATTAAATCCTCCAGGCTGCCCAAAATAGCTCTGGCTCTCCTTTGGGAACTGCAGCAGAGCTTTGCTATAATAATCTGTTTTCATACATGTGTGTGAGTGTGTGTGTGTGCACGCGCATGCACAGGCGTGCATATTTTTTCTCCATATTTTTTTATGCAGCATTCTGCCTGCTGCATGTGTAACTCTTCCATTCTTACTCTACTGAAGGCCCGGTGCTCGAGTTTCAGCATCCAGCCTTTTTCTTTATCGATTTGCTTCGGACACAAATGGATTTACATTAAGACAGAAGTAGAGGGTTGCTGCAAGGTATTTTTGCAACACCCATTAATCCTCTGTGATTAAGAAAGAAAGCATAGGGTCATTGCAGATGGAGTTTTTACAGCTAAAAATACATCTTGTTAATCCTTTAGGGAACAGATCGTTTGCAACACAGTTCGTTTTCCTAATCAGCTACTCAAAGATTTTCACCACAGCACTAACACACACACACACACACACACACATGCTGTGGCACCTTCAGAGGTCAGCGTGTGCTTGTGTGTGTGTGGTGTGTGTGTGTGTGTATGTGTGTGTGTGTGTCTAAATAACTTGGGCTGGGACATGAAAAAGTTGCCTAATCATCAGTTTCAGACAGAGGCCCTGACAGGAGAAAACAACAACGGCAGCAGATAGAAAGAAAGAAAAATAAAGGGCAACAATTCCAGGTGGTGGAGTGCGAGAGAGAAAGGGGGAGAGAGACAGAGAGAGCGTAAACTGCGTGAAAGCTAAAACAGAGCATAAACTCAATCCAAGTACAGCGCGAGGAGTTGTAAATACGGCTGAAAGTTAGCAAAGAGAAACAGACAAATCGACCGATGTCTGAGAGAGATAAACAGTAAGAAAGATTAGACTAGAAACAATTACAGGGTTTCCACTGAGCCCTGCTGTAAATGCAGTCATGTCAAATTTTCCATAACCTTCCATGATTAAATTAACTTCCATGACCAACATATTTTCATCCTTCCAGGTTTGTCAATGTTGTTTTTTCTAAAGGGTGAACCGTCTGCTCTCCACTACAGTTGGGCTGAAAAACAGTAGCTGATGAGATTTCCTGATATTCCCCGACTGTCCCGGCCTGGAATACACCTCTCTAAATTCCCTGATATCCCAACTGGGAATCCTGGATAATTGGACTATGAAAAGAAGACAGACAGACCGAAAGTTTAATACAAAGAGAATGGTAGGAGAGGACAGAAACAGACAGACTGATGGGCCCGTGGAGAGAGGAGAGAGAGAGAGAGAGAGAGATTGACAGACAACAGACAGAGGTCAGTCTGGCCGCCAGCTGTTTGTGGTGAATAGGCCATTATACACAACACAGGGGCTGCAGATGGCGAGTCAGCACACACACACACACACGAGCCTGAGAGTGAAAGAGAGACTCAGAAAGGCTAACAGTTGTTGGAACAAAGTGCTGCTGATGAACATAAGAACTTCATGGTCAGTTGTTGGAAAATAGAATTGGACTTGTTATTGTTGTTTTGTTTTTTTTTCACATCGCTGGCTCCCCAGTGGCCACTCACGTGACCAAAGACTCCCACTGGACGGTTGAGCGCAGGATGAAGCGCTGGCATAAGGACATTTAAAGTTCAGCTCCATTTAAAACGAAAGTGATTCATCACATAGCCAGTTCATGAAAGTTTTTTAATACATGCCCTCAAAGTCTGGTAAGTTTTTCCTGAGAAAAAATCATCCCCCGCTCCTCCTAAGTAAAAGTGGAACTGGGTAGTTAGTGTGGACAACGGCAGCCACCAAGGGTGAAAAAGACAAAGAAACGTGCGTCACACACACACACAAAGTCAAAGTCTATCAATGGAAAATCTAAGGAGCAAGACGTCAGAGTATCGTCCACGCCGTTTGATTGACAGGTGATCGCTGGAAAGTTCAGGGCAAAGACATAATAATGAGAACTTATAGCAACAAAGATGGAGACAAAAAAAAAAGAAGCCTTAGGAAACGTGACAGCAGTTATGGCATAAATACTGCCACTTATACAACCATTACAGCTCATTATGGCTTTGTAAAAATCATCCATTTGAATTTACTCACCAAATGGAGAGAAAATGACACTCTGAGATGTTGTTTTCAAAACCTGGCATCTTCCACATACTGCACATATTTCTGTAAATATGCTGCCTCCAGATATACAGTAACTCTGATTATTTAAAGCTAAAAGTCATATTTGCACATCTGTCTGTCCTTCCATAACATTAATAGCTTTTGTGCATCAACTTCAACCCTTGAATCTGTCAGTAAAGATGTTGTATTTTTATTCATTTGCCGTATGTTCAGTTGTTGTAATTACTTGTATTATCTTCTGTATTCTTTGTCTGATTTTTTGTTATACCTATATCATTTTATTTTCATTTTTATTTATATTTTATAAATAGGATGCCTTTTAACATCTGGCCGGGGACAAGAGATGAAAACTAGCCCTTTAGACTAACTCTGGCCATAATGAGAATTAATATGCACTGTCTTTGATACATAATCCAATAAATAAACCTCATAAGGCTAATTTCTCCATGGTGATAAAAATGTTTATCTAATCAGATCTAAATATTGAGATTTTTGTAACTGGCAGGAGCTATCTTTCAGTCAAACTTCTCATTCTGCTAATTATTAAAGAAAATGATGATAATGGAATATGATAATCTGATTTGATGTGATCTCAATAATCTGGGACCCTGTCAAACACTTTGCCACTGGAATAGCATCCAATACGTTTTGCAATGGTGGGGGGATGTCTAAAATCACTTTTTGTTTTCATACATCAATTGGTGAAATTTAATGATAGAGAGGATAATTGCTTTTATTACAAGATACAAGTTGGGTTAATTCAATCAGATTGTGTGGTAAAAAGCTTACAACTGCTAATCATGCAAACATGCCCGATTTCTCATACACAACATACAAACACACAAACACAAATTCAGAAAAAAAAACACACACACTCTGAAGCACTCCCTCTATCTCACACACACAACACACAAACAAGAGAGTGAATGCAGAAAACTACAGACTCAAACTTTCCACTCACACACACACGCGCACACGGTCAAGTCTGTTCGTGACTGCCGCCTACTGCCTTGGCACATTAGCACAGTCAGCATTGGATGGCACATTATGCAACACTGCAACGTTCACTTAAACACACACCTCTTACACAGAGGTAATGCATTTATTGATTGGCACATAGGATACAGTCTACAACACATTTTGTAAGCCTGCTTGTTCATGGTTGTCTGTAAAATAAAGCAGGTTCTCCATGTCGTTCAAATCAGATTACTGACCTCTCAGCGCACTAGACAAGGCAATTTATGCTAGACAATGTTTGTTTTGTATAGAATCAAACTCCACTATTACACAAGCACTTTATCACACTGACATTTGATCGTAAGGTATGGATGTGTGCAATGTTTTCTGTGTTTTGTGTAATACTTCTTAATACTGATTGAATTTTGAGGAAATCAGCACCTAGAAATTTTGTAGGGTGACATCCACTAATCCCCCTTTTCAGCTGCAGGAACTGTCCCTGTAAGCAGTGCTGAACATCCCTATTTGGTTAAATGTACGACGCAGGCAATATGAACGCATCACCATTTGCATTTGAAAAACAGGAATGACCCACTGCAAACACTAATTAAAGCTACTACAATGAACTTTCATTTTGGGCTTTGTGTTGGACCCCCTCGAAAATGAGACAATTCATCTCAAGGGGCTATCCATTAAACAAAATTGTCTATAATTTTGTGTTGATTTTAGCGGCCCCTGTGGACAAAAGCGGTAGTGTTTCCCGGGATGGAAGACTGCATTTCCCATGAGCACCACTGTTTGTTTTGGAGGCGAGTGAAAGAAAGATGCAACCTAGTTTCAATACTATTTTTCTTTTTTAAACACACCTGTTTGCAGGATGCATAGCGATGAGGTAATGTATCTATTTGTGTCTATGTAAGATTACTGATTGTCATATGACAATGGTGAAATGTCGATGGTGAAGCATGTAATGTAAACATAGGCTCTCCCAGTCTGTGTGCCTAAATTGTTTAGTCAGATTTCGTGGGGAATCCGACCTGGAGGCAGGTTTTTAAAATAACTCTACAGAAATAGCCAGTATTCTGATGGTCTCGTTTGCTTATGTAGGTCATATAAAGACTTCAGTCTTTATATTGAGGCTGTTTCATAGCCAGTTAAAAACTCCTTGTAGCTGCTTTAATAAAATATCATTCCATAAAGAGATCATTTGGTTAGTAATTGAGAGAAAAATAAACTGTTGGTTTCCATTTGCAACTGCATGTCAAAGATGGTCTCCATTACTCTGCATTAAAGCACTTTCCAGCTTTTCTAGCATCCTCAATCTCATTTTCAACCTCTACACATCTCTTCTCCTCTTCTTCAAAACCAAATGCAACATCACAGCGGCACAGTGGTAAATAACTAAGAACATAGCAATCTGCCATGTTTACTGTTCTGCTGTTGTCACTCACATGCAGAATGACTAGACACCTCCTCTCTGTTTGCATTAAGTCCACTGTTCTTGGGGAATGGTGGAAACACACACTGGAGCTTAGGGTGCTTACTTTGCCTCCTGAGAGCTCTTCCAAGAGCAAGACCCAAAATGTTTGGCTCAGGGACTTTAAGGTGGAAAAAGTAAAAAAAAAAAAAAAAAAAAAAAAGGTGAAAACGTGGGGGGTGAAGGTGGTGAAAATGTTCCGCTGTTGTTTGTTTAGTCCATCTTATCCCTGGATGGAGTGTCACTCACTGCTGTTGAGTAGACAATTTTGTTTTTCCCTGTAAAAGAAACAACAAGTGAGACATTTTGCATCCTAACACAAAATGACCATATATTTGCAGGAGGTTGCTGATCAATACCAATATTTTACCAATATTTTCTTAACATTACCTGAACATATGCTGACTAGGTGCTGAGATTTCTGTTCCAAAGCCTAGAAATTTCTGATGTTATAATGAAGAGTGAACTGAACTGACTGATCTGAACTCATCTGACCTAAACTCTGCAACAAAGGTGCGTGTAGGGGCTTCAGCTGGTGCATCACTGCACACTGGCGCGTTGTGGTGTGAGCTCAGGTGTGCCCTCAGATTTTACACAGATGTCCTTCTTTTAAAACCATTATTTATCCAAGGTGGGGTATTTCTGGGAATTCATGGTCTCCTTTTAGTATCCTTCACTTTCACATTTATACAGTCGCACACATCTGCTGACCAGTGCAACCACAGCCTTCTTCCTCTGGCCACTAAGGAGCTCTACAGTTGCTCATATATCATTTGCTTAATCCCACTCACACTTTCCCAGCTATTTAAAGAAATGCAAAGAAAATTACCCAAAAATAAATAAATAAATAAATAAATAAGTAAATAAATACAGTATTACATTAGCTTCATTTAAGCCAAACTGACTAATCAGTGCAGAGAAATGAGGTTTTGGCCTTGGTCAACACACTTTGTAAGTGAGTAAGTATGAAGCAGATTATTGTGTCTCAGTGAGAAGCACTGGAGATGTGAAAAAGGAACCACAATAATAGTTAATTACTAAGAAGTCATTGCTCATTTAGGGACTAAAATGTTTATTAAAGCAATATTTTATTTTGATAGAAGATTTACAATGATCTGATATAATACAGAGCTAATATCTAGTTTCTAATTTTATTTCATTACCACTTTTATATGTATATTTTCTTAGACAGGACATAATTTTCGATTTCCTTGTTTCTGTATGTTCTATATTCTGTTGCTCTGCACTCCCTGCAACTGTGCTGTAATTCACTTATTGTCATACTTTTATTTTCATTCTCATATTTTCATGTTTTCAATGAACTATTTTCATTTACAGCATTTTACTATTAGAAAATCCAGTTGCTTTATGTTTAATTTGCTCTATGTTTATTTAAATCCTGCTTTTTCTTTGCTGTTTTGAATTGTTCACTGTTGCAGCAACCTGATTTCCAAATGTGAATTGTCAAACTTTCAATCTAATCTTATTTAATGAAATATGTTTGACACCTATACCTTGCAATAAGTTTGTAAAGACTCAACCTCTGATAGTAGTTTCTCCAAAAATCTGTAGTCCCCCACTGATCTTATTCCATATGAGGCATGAAAATATGAATATGACCCCATTTTTACTTTACTAACCCAATTACAAACCCAATTAGACCAGATCAGTTTGACCTTCCAAATACTAGAGGCTGTACACACTGACACATCCATATTATTGAAAAGGGTTTGTTTGCTGACACAAAAGAGCCTGCGGTTGCCCTAATGACTCTGTGCACATGCACTGAGCACACACACACGCACACCCATGCAAACATGCCAACAGATACACACCATCACACATGTGCGTGCAAACACACAAGCTCTCAAACCCACAAGCAAAGACACAAGCACAAAATCAAGTACTCAAACACACACTCATTTAAATGTACGCACTCACACCCACACACACACACACATGAGTCAGAAGTGTTTCCGGATGCAGCGATGACTCCATCTGAGAAAGCAGCATGTGACGACTTAACGAACTCCTGACTCTTGTTCATGTCATTGTGGCATTTCATTTCAGGGCATGGTCATAAAAAGGAAATGTTAAGAAATAAAAAGTAAAAAGTGTGCCATCTCCATTTCTCTGTGATAGCACTCTGAAACAAATTGCTGTCCTCAACACATCAATGTTTAAACACAAAGCTACTATGCTCCAGTAAATGCCACCACGAGCTGCCAGAACAGCTTCAGTGCTTCTCGGCATAGATTCTCCAAGTCTCTGAACTCCACTGGAGGGATGAGCCCCAGTCTTCCAAAAGATATTCCCTAATTTGGTGTTTTGATAGTGGTGGTGGAGAGCGCTGTCTAACACATCAGTCCAAAATCTCCCATAGGTGTTCAATTGGGTTGAGATCTGGTGACTGCAAAAGCCATTTCATATCATTTACATCATTTTCATACTCATGTATACCTGCCAACAGTATAATACCTGCCAATAATGTGATATAAATTAAAATCCAATAATGTAATTAAATCAAATGTAATAAAACCAATAATGTCATAAAAATCCAGTAATGTAATACAATCTTGAAACAATAATAACGGTTTTGCCAAAAAATGTAATGACTTCTTAATGGCTCATTACTGGCCAGTTATTACATTATTGGCTTGGTAATCATTTTTTGTTGAATAATGTCATAAACTAAAAACTAAAACATCTGGAGAATGGTGTCCATCCCTCCGGTAGAATTTATGCCAAGGAGCAGTGAAGCTGTGCTGGTAGCTCATGGTGGCCCAACACCTCACTAAGGCACTTTATATTGTTTTTTTCTTTACTTTGTCAACCATCTGTATGTCATCCATCAAAGACATTGTGATCAAACTGGAGAGAATTGCGGGGTCATAATAGGGGCCCATCTGGGATACTAAATTACAGCTCAGTTACTCTTTTGTAACTGTAAGTGTTGTCCTTTTTTTCTGCAGTGCTGCGTTCATCGTCTCGATGATGACTGGAAACAAAATGTACCCAGTGAAGTGTTGTGAGCACAAAACACTTGAAATCGTGTGTCACACCAAAACAACGTGACGTGCAGAACTAACGAGCGACTGACGAGCGACATTCATGGTCTTCGATGGTGTTTCATGATGGAGTGCTGAACTTCCGTACAGCTGTAAAATTCTGATTGTAAATGCTGCGAGTGTTCTTCACAAATACACGCCTGATTTGACCCCACAACATCAATAACACATTATACATTCCATGATAAATCCATAATGAGATTATTTTGCATAGAGATGCCTGTGTAATGTGACCTGCTATAGGTATTATCTTAACATTTATAGCCATGAAATAAAGGCTGCATACTGGGATAGTGGAGCAATGTCCTGCATCAGTGCTATTTAAAGGAATAGCTCACTCAAAATGCAAAGAAAAAAAGATATTTTCCTAGATTTCACTGATCAAGTTTTTCCATATTGGCCCTTACCTGTAAAATGATTAGAGTACAGACACCAAAATCATCAATATGTTACTTGTAAATCAGCCACTCTGGTGCTCCAAGCTAAAACTTTACTATGCACTATGCTTGAGTGATAGTATAAATAAATGTGTGGGTAATTCTGGCAGTTTTGTGAAGGAGTATCGTAAAAATAAGTAAATAAATAAATAAATAAATAAAATAATAATAAAAATAAAATAAACCAATACTTAAATGAAATGTGATACAAAGATGCAGTAACGTGCTGTTTTGAGCTTGCAGGGATGACTTTCCCATTTCCAAGGGAAGATAGGTGTTGGGTGATGAAAGACTGTCTACAGCTAAAAATCACTGCGCAGCAAATGAATACATGGTTGCTGACTTGAACTATTTCCACAAATCAACCTGGCTACATCATTGATTCAATCATTTTTTTTTTTTTATCTATTAATCTATAGGTCATATAATACTAATTAGAAGAGTGCACCCAGTAGAGTGCAGATTAGACTGATAGGCTCAGTTGTATGTGGAGAGAGAGAAAGAGAGAGAGAGCAAGTTAGACAATAAATGCAGTGAGGGAGCAGAAGGAAAAACATTTTTCAAAGTTTTTGAATCACTGCAGCCACAAAAGGCTCTTCTTCATACAGTCATAACCGTGCACAAAAAAATTTAGGCTGATAGGCCAAGCAGTTTGCTAGATTAGCCACGGACAGACACACACACAGACACACAGACAGACACACAGACACATGCGACCAAACACATAATCTCCTGGTGTAGATAATAACCACAAGCAACTATAACATAGAGGTCAGTCTTGATTTGCATAATGTTAGTATCTTCCTGCTAAAGTGTTAGCATAGAGCCGATCACCCAACAAAGGGTATGCTAGAATGTTAACAAGGAGCTACCAGTGACATGTGGGAGACTTTGGTGTCGATGTTCTCATCCCTTGGCCAGTAAGATAACCAACCAAACATTCTTCCAAAAACTCATTGTCTTCCTTTAAGGTAGCTGACAAATTTGTAAAATTCGTGATAATAAGCGAATAATGATTTGGAGTGGTCAAGTTCCATGTTAATATTTTGTAATTTTGTACTGGTTTGTTTGTGTTGGCTTTCACAAGCACTGGACCATTTCATCCACAGAAGTAGAGGCTTTGTAAATTAAAAATGAATAATTAAACAGAAGCACACATAACAGCTTATAAATTAGTTTTAGGCGCATGACTCATGAGAGATTATTTGTTTATTTATTTATTTAATGATGATGATGATGATGATGATGATGGCTGTCCATAAAAATTTTGTTGTAGACAATATCCTCATTTATCTACATTGTACATACAGTACAACAACCACGCCACATTACAGGAAACATGGGAAATCATGTAGCTCATAGAAGTGTTATGTGCCCAGAAAACCCCTGTTCATTGTATAACAGGGTCATATGACTGCACATGAACACACTGACACAATCAGGATACGCATGTGCACTAAGTTAAACATTTTATTTATTTATTTAATTTTGTTTTATTTACGATAATTATATCAATAATTGTGCAGCTGGAATTACATGTAAGAAAATTCATTAAAAATTGTTCTTTTCATAACTTATTGTACACACACATACCTATGGACATATGCAATAAAGTGCAGACACAAATGAAGAAGGCGCGCGCGCGCACACACACACACTGTGTACATAGCCTTTGACAGGAATGCTGCACACAGCAGCTGTGTGTATAATGAATTGTTGTACATTGGCCTGATTAGGCGGTGCAGTGCTGGTTTGAGGTCACTTCCACGCTTACCTCTAAGGCAGCTGACGTAAACTCTCTCTCTAAAAAAACACAGACTGCTGCATGAAGCCTGTGGATTCTCCTCAACTTGAACAGCACGCATGCAAAGGCCAAGAAATATTCATTTGTTTAGTTAAGAGAAATTACTAAAAATGCCACCTGTCATGAAAAAAATCCTATAACAAAAACAAATGTATTTATCATGCAGAGGCAATGAAACGCAGGCTGACCTCATTCAGCTTTCATCGGAGTAATTTCCCAGCCCACCCTACAAAGAAAGACACAAATATAATTGACCATTTCAATAAAGTCATTACAAAAGCTCTTAAGAAACCTAAAACAATTACGTGCTGGCAGTCCTGTGAACAAATTCCCCAGTGCTCCTGGAAGAACAACAAGTTCACGAACTGACCTGCTCCATAAATTCATGACAGATTTGAATCTAGTAGGCTTATCCTGCCATAAATTTCACAAGGAAACTACGCAAACATCACAACCAAATCTTAAGTCCCTACAGGAAAAATATAGCTTTTAAGAGTGATTTTTGGTCAGGGTAGTAAGTCTTCCGTCGTATATGTGAACATATATATAAATTCCTATAGTAATATGCTATGAGAGCTCTCCAGTATTGTCATTTTTCTTCATATTATTCACCCCGCATCAGTCTTCTCAGCCAGGCAGTGACATCATTCCCCTTTCACCTAGTTCTCTGACGGCTGCAGGACGAGGTAACTAGCGGTCAAACCATGCTGCCTTCAGGGACTCCTTCTCAGCTCCTACATCCGAGCTCCGGTTTGGAAAATAGGACTAGTCAGAGCATTCAAGTGAGTTTAGTGCCAAAAAATCCTAAGAGAACTATTTGGTTTTCAGTGGATGCTTGTTCATTGCAGAAATAAAGCAACACGGGTTAAATGAAGTGAGCAGTGATGCAGTGCAGATACCAAGTAACCTGTGGCCTTCAGTCAATGATCATCAACAGACAAACAACCACCAATATAGACAAAAATCAAATATTTTTTTTCAGAAGACGATTTATTTATTTATTTATTTATTGTTGTTTTTACAGAAATCTATGTCCTCATACATCTTAAACCAGTTTGACACTACTACTGACGGTAGTGTTTTCAGTGAATTTACCCTGTAACTAAAATGCAAAGGCAAAATGGTGTGCAGACTCCAGTTCAACCAAAAAGCAAAATGTGCGACAACTACATGTTACAGAAACAAGAGTGCCAAAGATTAACATATAGACAATACAGGAATTTTAAAAGAGGGATACCAAACAACTTGCTGCCATAAAGGCCTGTGTGAAGAGCAAAATATAGGTCATTTGCCTCAATAAACGACAGTTCTGTCTGCCTTGGTAGCCCTCCTTTGATATAAAAGATGTCCACGCTGTCCATCCATCCATCCACTTTGAGGCATTGGTGTGTAACCCCGATATATCCTACAGTACTTGAAGGCAGCACAACAGGAACGAGAGGAGGAGGAGGAGGAGGTGATGGAGGAGGAGAGACTCGTCGAAGCTTCTGTTTATCTCAGCAGCCTCTGCAATCCGGGTCGTTTTGGTTGTCGTTTTGTGTGTCAGTAACACATCTTTGAGACGACAATATCTTTTATCCATTTCCTTTGACTCGATTAAAATAAAACGAAATCCTCGTATTCATTCAGTCAGATCACTTATCTTTGAACAGCTGCTTACGTGGCGAGGGGATTGGTTTGAAAACAAAATAAATGCTTTTTATAGGGCAATTAGGCTTTTCCCATTGTATGAATGTGGCATATTTTTGCACTGCAGAGTTATTTATAGACAGTCCGTACAGCCCCCCTCCTCTCCTCCCTACTTCTCTACCTCATTCTCTGCGATCGGGGTTACTATCGGACAAACCTCCTCCTCCTCGTCTTCCTCTCATCCTGTGTGTGTACCCGCATTATGCCGACATCCCTCTGTTTTCAACACAGCTCCGACTATATTCCCGCAACACGCAATCTTGGAGGTATGATGGGAGGAATCACATGTGGAAGATGAGACACCTCGCAGTTTTGCTCGGCTCACGGAAAAAAAAGAAGTAAAAAAAAAAAGAAAGAAAGAAAACTGCACCATTGTTCACTTCCCGCTGCAGCTCAGTCCGGGGTTACTATCGGTCAAAGAAGGAGCGAGGAAAGCTGAGCCATTTTTTTGTTTTTTCCCTCTGTGCTCTTGATTGAAAACCTAAGAAAAAAAATAAACCAGTAGTATCATCTCTAAAGATCTATCGTCAAATGAACCTTTTGTAAAAGTTATGAATGCTTTGGTTCAGCACTTTAGTTTCAATTTTGAACAATAAGTTTGGTTCATCTGTGAATAGAAAATTGTCCAGATGGCACAAAATTTGATTGAATGTGTTGTCGGTGGGCAAAAATCCAGTTTTTCTAGGAAGGTGAT
>OMKZ01054601.1:0-11767 GCA_900302535.1 Neoniphon sammara
AAAAAAAAAAAAAAAATTATTTGTAAAATAAATAAATAAATAAATCCTGTTTCAGAAATACCATTTCACTAAATAGCTTTTTTGTATATGATAAAAAAAAAAAGGAAAAAAAAAGAGAATTTTTGGAGCCCATTGTAAGTTATAGTGTAGCCCATGACATTAAAGACAGTGGTACTTTAGGCTTTAGGCTTAGTCTTGCGTTCAATACCAAGACAAAATTACTAGCAATGATTCTTCCCATTCTGTGCCCAAGCCACAGCTTGCATGATGTCTGCCTCACTGTACTTTCCTGTAGCTGCTGACAGTTTGCTGGCAGTTCAGGTTCAACTGCTGTCTTCTTGCCTCCTTGTCAGTCTTGTGGTACTCTGCCTGCCTCTCAATGCCAGATACCATATCAGTGTTACTGTTGTCACTCTTGTCCATGATTATGATAAAAGCACCACCTGGGACTTGTTTCTTTTGCCAAAAAGATGGAATACAACACCTTGCTTGGTGCTTTGATGAAACATTAATTGTTAAATTGGGGGGTGAAAGTTGTCTGTTACATTCTACATCCAAAATAAAAGGAGTTTTTAAGAAAAGAAAAATGTTGCATTGTATCTTCTTCAGGAAGTACATACAATGCAACAAAAAGTTGCATTTTATCTTTACCAAAGGAAAACATCAGAGATTGCATTCCCAATGTGCTTTTTTCAACTTTTTTTTTTTACACAATCTACAAGGTAGTCAGGTCAGTGATGGTAAAAAAAACCCCAAAAAAACCACTGTCTCTCAACTTTGTTCAACAGATTGTCTATCTGTGTATCTGCGCTATATTTGACAGAATCAGGAGGTGCTGGTTAGTCATTATTTCTTAACTCCTTTTCTCTTTTCATGGAAAAAATCATGTATTTAGAGGTATTATAATCAGGCATGCTTATCATATAAGGATAACTCATTAGGCCCTATAAGTAGCTTATTAGGTCAGTAGTTTGTGTTAGCCAGCACATTTATCACACTACCAATCACCACTATCCAAGTTGAGATCACATGATGTATTTGAAAATCAAGCAGGGATGTATCAGTCAACAAAATGTGTTGACTAGAAGACAATGCAACTACGACTACTACTACTTCTACTACCACAGTAGTGTTTATAGCCGTAGTGTAGTGTCTCCTTTAAGTATTTGAAATAGTCTTTCAAATACTTAAAGGAGTTTCAAGTACAGGGTTTCTGTAGGTCCTTAAAAAGTCTTAAAAAGTCTAAAATCCAATAATCTGAATTTTAGGCCTTAAAATGTCTTAAAATGTCTTAAATAAGATTTTGATAGGTCTTAAAATTGATTGGATTATGAGGTTAATGCTATCTTTATGAAGTTGCATTAACTTCAGTCTCACTTTTAAAAGAGTTTTTGGGGAAATTTTGTATTGATCACAATTTAACAAAACTACAAAATGAAACCAACACGGAACCGATGACCAATAACACGCAACTACAGGCATGGCTTAGATGATGATGGCACGAGAAGCTGCAGTGCACTGAGCTGGAAACCGGAAACAACTGGACATCATAGAAGATTCTCCTTACAAAAACACTAGGAATTATGTACCACCATGGTAAAAAATCTAACATGCTATCCAATTTGAACCCAACAGCCCAGACTCTGTTTTGTGCAGTGAACAGTGGAAACACAGTGTGGCTCTGCCAGGCTGTTACCGCTCTGCTGTTTAGGAGACACTTTTGGGTTTCACTTTCACTTAGGTCTGGATTTGTTTTTGACCTGTATGAATAAGATCTCCCACTCTTCTCTTCTCATTCTGACGTCAACTGACAATATAGATGCATTTTATGTAATATAATAATAATAATAATAATAATAATAATTGCTTTAACCTTATTCAGATTAGCTCCTTGGGATCAAAGATTTCTTAACCAGAGACCTGTCCAAGACAGCAGCACATTTAAATTCAGAAAAAAATCCATTTCATAATTTAATAAATAGATAAATTAACAAAAAACAGAAAGAACAGAATGAGAGAGAAACAGTTTAAAAGAGCGAGGGAGTGAAAAGAGAATCCTGGAGAAAAAGAAAAACATAAGCACAGATCACTGCAACTGATGCATTATCGCTTAAAATAATATTGTCTTATTGCTCTATTGCTGTGCAGACTGTTTACATAGCCAGTGACCCCTTTGATTAGAGCATTTATATTCTCTATCAGTTAAATGGACTGGCCTACATTGCAAAACAGAACAGAGGAGCCATCATTACTAAGGCAGACACTCTGGCCTAAATTGACTTTGACACACAGGCTGCCTCGCCTCATTCTTTTGGCAATGTACTACATCACACAGGATTCAACTGAATATACAATTAGTTCAACTGAATTGAACACCATTAAATTTAAACAATTTAGACTTCATCCATATGAGTCAATCTGTCTCTATAAAAATCCCTCTCGAACCACTCTACAGCTACAAAGTCATAATAACACACAATGGACAAACAACATTTATGAAATGTTGACATGTTAAATAGTGTTGCTGCAACAGGGTGGTGTGAAGTGTATGGAAAGACCCAACCACCACCCTTCTGTATTATTCTGTGGTAAAACAATGAATCTCTACCAGTTACTGTTGACCATGCTTGGTCAACCTTGATCATGCATGGCAAAACCAGCCTTCTTGAAGTGCTAATCCACACCAATTTCATACTTTCATATAGACATTTAATATTTTATTATACTGTTTCACTAAAAGACAATTGTCATTCAACCTATACCAAGTTCATGAAATCACTAGGACTAATAGAATACATAGAAGAACTGGGTACTTAGCATGAGCAGTGATAGCCCCTATGGCTGAACAGTCAAAGAAAATAGTGCCACCTACTGAAACACAAACTTCATCAACAGAAAAAAAATGATGTCATATTACTCATGTCACAAGTCATCTCTGGGAAGTGCAGTGCAAAAAACACCAAAGCAAAAGTCACTTAGCACCAAAGATGGAGAAATTAAAACACCAAAGCAGTGCACCAAAGATGGAGGCAAAAAAAGAAGAAAAACAAGAAAAACAGGATCTGGAATGAAAAACAGGATATGTGCAAGTGGTCATAAGGGACCAAGATGAGAAATGAGACCAAAAGTCAAAAAAAAAAAAATCTACTTTTGTCTAAAACTTCAGCTGGTTCACCTCTTAACCACCGCCGTGGTGAGAAGATCTACTCAAAGTGCTTAGGCTCTATGAGATGAAGTATACACTGGTATTTTGCCAAAATGTAGCTTATGTAAATAAAATAAATGGTTCCAAATTCACTCAAAACATAATTTTTCATATTACTTTACTGGCTTATAATAGTAGAGGTAATAATAGTCCAGATTTCTCTGGATATTTCTATTAATATCCAGCTTGCTGTGCAGTGAGGTGGTAGCCAGATTGGTACACCTGTTTTATTGGGCAGTCAGCTGGTATTCACAAACAGCTGCAGAATTATTGATCGGGCGGAAGTGCTCCAAATGTCCATTCAATTCAAAGTTACTTCAGAATAACTGTGCCCTAGATAATTAACTTTTTTTTTTGTTTTTTCACTCAGACTCTTCCATCTCTAACCAGGCCAGTCATTTCTCCAAGGGAAATCCTCTTTTCCTCTTCTGCTGCAACAGAGGTACTGATTGTTCTCTGGAACCAACTTATACTATATATAAGTTCAAACCTAATAAACCTAATAGAATCAAAGAGCAGTATTCTATTTTTTTAACTGAGGCCTCATGCCAAATAAACATGTGACTTCAATTAAGTTGAAGTAGATAATAAAAATAACTGCTAATTTTAGACTTTTCAACACAAATCAACACCGGGCTAAGACATGCAACAAAGCACTTAGCAATATTTGTTTTCATTTTATAAGAAAAAAGATACATGACTGTACCTCATCTGGTCCAAAGCTGAAACCATGTTAAGACATAGTATGAATAATTCAAGGTCTGGGATAGTTGGTTCATATATATATATATATATATATATATATATATGCTTAGTATCATTAGATACTAAGCAGATTTGGACTCCCTGGGTGTGTTACCTGCACTCATTAATATTTTTACCAGTAACATGTCATATGTAATCATTTTCTCATTGCAACAGTTGCTAGCTATGCTGAATTAGGCCCAAACTGGGAGGTGGCAACCTTGCAGGTCGAGCCTTAGTGCGCCTGCAGACAGAATGTTTTCCTCCACTCCCTCTATATGTTATTATGTTATTATGTTTGAAGCCTGAGACGGAAGAACATGAGGACTTGCTAAATTTGAATCAGTGCTCCTGCCAGCAGCTTTCTGAATGGTGAGCCAGTTATACTTTTATGTATGATCAGTTACAGTGAGAACTGTGATCTCACTTACACCAGCATCTGTCAGCCTGCATGGCTCCCCCTTTAGGTGCTCATGTGGCCAACAGAAACAGAAAATGTCTATTGTGGTTTGTGCTGGGTCACATAGCCTTAACTTTTGGGTCGTGTGATCAGGTTACCCAATTAAATATTATTGGTAGAAAGGATTTTACTGGTTTTTGGGACTAAGTCATGTTTAACAGTCCTCATACAGCCTACCCAATAAAAACCTGATGTTTACACAGAGGGGAAGTCCAACCCATCTCTGCTAGGACATTTTCAAACATCTCTAAGGCCAATTATAAGTGCAAATAGCCTATGTGTTAAATTAACCCAGTGCTAAAGTGTTATTATATATTTCAGTTTCCCAGACCTTTGATTGGATACATCATAGCAAGAAGAAACAAACGGGTCTATTTTATATGAGGATACGGTATTACAAGGAAAAAACTTTAGGTTTCTGAAAATATACAGTAAGTTTCTTTTGTTTATATTGGTGGCAGTTTGCCAGACAATGAACAACTTCAGGTATAACTGCACGATATCACTAATTCCAATTGACTTCAAGTAAAATGCTACTCATGTTTTTCCTTTGTGTCTCCTGGCTCATGCATAGTTTCCTCCCTAAAGACACTCAAGTATTAAAATGATCCACAATCTGTTTCTCTCTATGGATCTCATTCTGCCACTCTCTATGTCGCTATTTTAATCTCTCTCTCCTTTCTCTCTCCTTTACCTCCCTCCCTCAGTCTGGTTTTTGCTATGGATTTGTCTCGCCTTGTCTCATGTTTCCACTCACTTTAAACTTGCCGTGGAAGATGACATCTTGTAGAAAATGTGGAGGCTGTCGGTTGGAGCTGGAGGCTGGAGGGAAGCCAGGGCTCTCTTCTCCCTCCTCTGCCATTTTCCCATCACAGCTTACGGAGGGATGAAGGGTAAGATAGACGAATAGATAGACAGAAGAGCAAATGGACGCCGTGGGAGCGATGAAGAGATAGACGAGCCGACGGACGCCGTGGGAGAGAGCTACTATCAAACAGAATACTCCAGTTTGTGGTCTTCCTCTCGCTTCCTCTCTCCTGTTTAAAATATATCGTTTTATGACTGCCTGTTAAGTATCTCTGACTTGCCTTTTTGTCTCCCTCCTTTCTTTCCTTCCACCAGCTCTCTCTGTCTTTGCTGGTCTCTCTTTAAAACTCTGTCTCCAGTTCTCTTTCTGCCTGGGTTTGAAGTGACTGAGCTGAGCCCACAGTCTTGATATTTGAGAAGCAGTCAGGAAGCCAAAATCTAAACTTAGACAACGATAAAGCTGTGAACATAAGGTGCCCTCTCTCACATTATTTTTTTACTCTCCGTCCCCTCAGCCCTAATCACCAATAACAGCCACCAGAACACATGTCCACGCTGTCTCTCTCTCTCTGTTGTTGTATGTCTTTCTCTCTGTCTGTGCCAGTGGCTGCTAATCACTCGCGAGGTCAAGGTTAAGATGCATTACATGTCGAGGAAACATCAACATGGCTCAGGGAGCACAAACATTCCCCAAGAGCCCTCTCGCAACGAAGCTAACAGGGGCTCTGTATGCATGTGTGTGTGTGTGTGTACAGTGCTAGGTGATATGCTGTTGACTGAACGAATTAAACTGTTAAATCCAAAGAACTTCATTCATCTAAATGTCAGACAACAGCAGTCACACTACAAGAATACTGACAGATGAGGTGCTGTGCACTTTAAGACTTTGTGACAGCTTAATGCTGTGGGTAATACAGCATAGAAAGTGTTAGAATCAAGGCACAGTGGTGCATCTAGAGTTCAACAAATACAGGTTTTTGATATTTTTGGACTGATGATCTGATGATGCTGATATCCAAGACCATATTTATGTTCTCATTAAAGGAATACTCCAATGTTTTGGGCAAAATACCCGTTTTCTGACTTACCTAGACTGAAACAAGATGTTCGATACCAGTTTCACCTTTGTATGTCCACTGGTTCAGTTTCTATAGGTAGCATTTCGCAGGGATGCAAGGACCTCAACTTTCGGTGAAATTCACCGTTTTGAGAACAAAATAGGCCTAGGCCTCACCTATGAGATTCGCGTTGATCCGAGAGGAAATTTTTTAGGGGGGTAGAGGGGTTGTGTCGGAGTGATCAGGTTAAATGCAGAATTGGTTCATTTTAACTTAAGCAATACAAATCCTTAGTTTGTAGCACAGTATTCCAATTATGTGGAAAACACTTGAATGTGCAAAAAGTCGTATTTATGTCCGCCAGTTGGAATGAAGGAAGGTATTTAAAGGCAACAGTACAGCGATTTCAGGAGAGTGGGTGGTCCGTTAGGTCATGGCCCCACTCATTTTTATGGTCAGATAGGTGATGTGTCTAGCAACCTAAAGTACTGTATGGTAAGACTCATTGTTTGCTCCTGTATGTCAGAAAATTCAGATGGAGAAGATGTAGGTGTTTTCATTGTTCTGAGCTTGTGTCGTGCTCCAAGCATCAGAGATTAGATGCGTTTGGTGCACGAGATAAAGTTAGGCTGGTTGCTTAAGTTAACGTCAGGACCACGTGGACGACTAGTTGCAGAGTAAGCTAGCTTTTAATAGCTAATGTACACCTTGTTGTTGCTCAAAGTATTGTGATAACAACTGATTACAGGTATTTAACAGTCATAACACTACAGCTGCGCAATATCACGTCCTGTAGCGCTAAATGCTGCAGTCTAGTCGGCACATTAGCTAGCTTGCTCACAAGGCAACTGCAGCGCTCTTAATGAATGGCTTGTAGCGTTTAGGGACTAATTAGCCAACTTGGCAGCAAACCTGCCCATTCTCACGGATCTTTTTATATACACTGGGAAATGAAATCCTAACATGAGATTAAGCTATGATATCAGTTTTACTGCAGATGTTAATTTTTGTCAATGCAACTGTTGTTGGTCTGGTTCAGGTGTTGTGGCTTTCTTAATAGCTTGTAGTCTCTCACTAGACACTGTAGCATGTAGCATGTTGATTCACTCAGCCTCCTTATCAGCAGGGCCTCTGGTCTCCTGCCCTTTGCAGTATGCCCAGCTCAGTGTGCCAGCCAGTAGTAAATGCATCCCAAGGCAAAGTTCTCAAAGTTTAACTTCACATCCTTGTAGACTCATCAGTATGTGTTACAGTCTTTTACAGGCACTGAGCTGTGGATTGCATACAGTATTGTCAATGTGCTTATGGTCTGACTGAACATCTACAGGTCATCCATATGTAAACCTCTCGATTCCATAGCACATGGCTAATAATTGGCCCTACTGGTACAACAGGCTGTCTGTTTGCATACTTTTTTATCTTGATGTTGTCTTCTTGTTTTGTCTTATTGGTGTATTCAGCTCCCACATCTATTGATTCCTTTTATGTGTTTTATGTAGGGTTGTTTTACTCCATAATGATGGTTAGAATTCGTTTTCAGGCAGATGCAAATATACTTAAAAGTAACTAGAAATAAGCATGCAAAGCGAATATCTTTCAAAATTTTCTCCCAGGAGAGGATGCCCTCCAGACACCACAAATTGTGGCAGGTTTTATCTATCCAAGAAATGTTCCTACTTTTTTTTTTTTTTTTTTTTTTTACCCCTTACCTTTTTGGATCCCTGATTTGTGTTAGCTTAGTGGAAAGACTTCAAGTCTACAGGAGCCATTAGCCTAGCTCTGTCAAAGTAAAAAAATAAACCTTACAGCAACTCAGAAGCAGTCTTATTTACACAATGTATCATGTGTATTAAATGGTAATGAAGTACACTATACACTATAACCGCTGAGCATGTGTTTGGCAGTTATAGTTCCAAGACATATTTCAAATACACATGATATATTGTGTAAATAAGACAGCTTTGGAGTTGTTGTAGGGTTCATTTTTTCACTTTAACAGAACTAGGCTAATGACTCCTGTAGACTTCAAGTCTCTATGCTAAGCTAACATGAGATGCTAACCATAGGAACCAAACCAGTGGATGTACGGAGGTGAAAATGGTATTGAACATCTTGTCTCAGTCTGGGTAAGTCGGAAAAAGGGTCTTTTGTCCAAAACGTCGGAGTATTCCTTTAAATTTTGTTATTATCACTATTAGAATTGTCACTAAAATTACAGAAACAATACAAGTATACACTGTTTCCTTAGAATTTTATTTATGGCAGGCTGGAAAAGCCTCTGAAACAGCATTTAGACTAACGCAGGATACTAAAACTCTCCACTGAAAGCTATTTTAATGAAATTCCATTTGGTGGACCATCAGCTTCCCAGGTTAGACAGTCTTCATTGCAAGTTTTATAGACTAACACCCCTGAAAATGTTCAGTCAAATATTATCCTCACCCCATTATATCAAACTTGGACATCAGTGACAGTCTAATATATGATCTTTAATAGAAAGTCAGCATCAGCCCTATACATTGGTCCAACACTAATTTTATCCTTTTGTCACAGAGGCATAACCCTACAAAGGTACAAAGGCTTTTACTAAAGAAACCCTTAGAACCCCTTCTGCTGATGAAAGTTAATAATATAATGTAATATGCTGGGGCCAATTGTGACTATTAATGTGCATGCGATGCATCTCAGACGATCAATGACAACATGTTTATTCTTACCACTTACCACTACAACTGAAGTTGGAAGGAGGTTAGGTTTTCAAACCTGTCTGTCTCTATCTTTGTTACAAACATACTTCAGCAACTTGTGAAGGGATTTGGCTGGAATTTGGTGGACAACTAGCCCTTTGCCTGAATATCATTGTTTTTATGCATTTTTATGTATTTTAATTGTGATCTATAGGTGATCTATAGAGTTAAAAAAATAAATTGTTTGTTTTTTAGACATAACTGTGTTATGCTGTGTTAATATGCTGGCACAAAGTGTTTCTTTTTGTTGTTGTTGTTGTTATTGTTGTTTTTGTTTTTAGTTTTCTATATATAGACTGGCACATAAATACTATTTGACACATCTGATCACTTACATAAGGATTGAAGTAATGATGTCTGATGCTAAATAGATTTTGGTTAAGTTAAAGTGTCTTTTTTTTTTTTTGGAGAATTTGGAAACAGAGTGAACATTTCAATTCCAGAAATGCAGAACTCAGTGAGGAAGAGGTAAAAGCTACAGACAGTTTTCGTAAAATGCTGAATGGCCGCATTCTGAAAACCTCAATGCAGAAAATTTAGTTTTGATTGAGAACACAAATGCACGCACGTGCGCATGCACACACACACACACACACACACACACACACATAAACAAACAAAAGCAATTTTAACAGACCACTAGACGGTATCAACAACAGCTACAAGTTTGTATCTAAACTCTTCGCAAAGCCACTCTCTCTCTCCTTACCTGTCTCTCTCCCAAAAGTATTCATCATGGTAGTACGGAGGCCAGCCTAGGACAAACGTTGCTAAGCTTGGTGCATGCAGGTTAATAGCTAAGCTAAACAAATCACTAAAGGGAGCCGAGGGAACTAAACGGATAAGTCTTGCAAGTTACCAGTCAAATCCTGTATAAATCCATGTTTAATTACATTTCTTTTCATGTTCTCTTTTTTTTTTTACAAAGAAAGTGGCCTTTTCATCTTAGTTTCTCTTGCCACTTGCGCTCACTTCCTTCAGCCATTTTAAGGAATGGGAGGGGGACAGAGCTTCTTAGGGGAAGGAGGATATTGAGTCCAGTGCAGATTTTGGCAACAAAATGGTGAAATATGGTGGGAAACAAAAAACAAAAAACAAAAAACGGTGAATATTTCATGAGACTACGCTTGTTAAAAGGGTAATCAACATGAAGCAAGGTCTTGCTACTTCCACTGTATGGATGGTCCTGCTTCCTATAGCCAAAAACAAAGCATGTATTTGTATTCTATATAGCACCACAGCTATACAGCACCAATGTATGAGAAAAACATTGTTATTTTGGGAGTGATCATATCTATGATTTCACTGGATATAGACAAATACCATCTGAGTAATAGTCTGTTAATTTTGGATAGAATTACCCTTTAAAAGTCCAGGAAAGCTGAACCATTTTCCCCCTGTATACTAAAAAACTACCAAAATAATGAGTTTGAAGTTTGAAGTTAATTTTGGGTATATTTTCCCCTTTGAAGCGGCTCCAGGAAACTGTCTTTCTCCCCTGCTTGTTTACTTTGTGAGAACCAAGATGCAGAAACTTTCTGTACAGCCTCTCATTCCTGACACTTCAATCCCAGCACCTTATGTAACACACAGCTCCAACATCCGGGGTCGGACGCTATTTTTAGACTTTAAGAGTTAAAAAATACACAATGAACCCACCAAACAAATTCAGGGATCTTGCAGAGCACAGGCCGTCATGCTCCCAAGGGAAAACATGTGTCAGACTAGCTGCTGGGAGCAGGAAGTAGGAGTCAGAGGTCAGTTCTCACAGGAAACACCAGGAAGTGGCGGCTGCTCTGTGGTTCTAGTCACATAACATAGCTGAACTCCAAACAATGGCCAGAAGACATCATCTACACCATTCAAATTATAGCTCAACCAATATGAACTCTATAGGCTTATACTGACACTTTGAGGTTGAAGCTGCTTAAAATCTGCGCCGATATGCAGTATTTTATATTTGTCAAGAGATTTGCGAAGTGGGTGGGGCTAGGGTTCCGGAAATAATAATCACATACATTTTTCCATTTGCAGTGTTATATGTCATTTGAGCATTTCCATTTGGATGGACATGAAACTTCCCCGGGTGAGTCATCAAATAAGAATTCAGCTTCATTAAATAAATAAATAAATAAATAAAAATAAAAGAAGAAAAAAAAAGAAAAAGTCAATTGTTCAAGACTGTGTACATAAAATCTTTAGGAGATAAGTTAACTACGAGCCCCACAGTGCAGTGCCTCAACAAACAGCCAATCACTGGGCTTCAAGCTCTGTCGTCCGCGCTGGTGAAATTGAGCTATTTTTGCGTTGACTTCATACACACATTCATTGGTCACTTCAACAACTATAGTGCGGTATTTTGTTCCGGATTGAATATTGAACATGAACATATTCATATATATGTTTCTTCACCATAGTAACAGTTAATGAGGCTCATGTATTATTGTCTAGTGAGTATTTTGTGTATTCTCAGTTTTGTGGAATTTCACGATGATGCACATACACACAAACATGCTGCATGTGAAATAGCAGTGTATGACTTGTTCAGTTTCAGTGATTCCAGCTGCAGTGGTGGCCAGGCTTCACAGCAGCCATTGTGACATGAAATAGTAGGGCAAGCACAGGTGTTACTAATGACATTAATGAAGGTTCTGCTCCATTTAAGTGGAGCAGAGATCAGGCTTGATGAAACTCGATTGCTATTATTATGCCCAAGGCTAGTTTCTTCTTCCGATTCATTTTCAAT
>OMKZ01054605.1:12316-23603 GCA_900302535.1 Neoniphon sammara
CAGTTTTTTTTTTATTGCTAAGACGCATTGATCGAAACTGAAGCAACATGTTCAAAACTCTTAACACAGTCTGCAAAACAGAAATGCATGTGGGCTAAACTGTGTCTCACTTTTCATTGCTTTCAGACAAATGGATGAAGTCTTTTCTCATTCACTAGTTCACACCTGCAAAACACTATGCTTTAACAGCACATTTTTCAAATGCTAACACACTTTGTTCAAAACAGTTAAAAACACACTCAAAACAGAATGATAGGGGAAAAAACACGGGGAATTTCTGCTGCAGGCACATTGAAATATATTGAAAATTATATCAAAAAAGTGACAATAAAAATAAATAAAATGAAGATGCAATTCCAAACAGCTGATGGTAGTTTTCAGCTGAAAACTGATTCAGGTGATCTGCGTTTGGCCTCATTCGAAAGCATATACAAAAGGAGTGGCTTCTGATTCTTTTTCCTGTGCAAGTATGGATCAAAGAGCAGCGGGTGAAGTTGGTAGAGAGAGAAGAGCAGCCAGGAGAGGAAAGAGAGGAAGACCAAGAGCTGTGGTCTGATGAAATCAGGGCCACAGTAATTGACCATGTGATAAATCATGGATTCTCTTATACTGTATAGAGAGGCTGGTCCTTAAGTACTTATGCAAAAGCACAAATGTTCTTGTTAAACCGTTAAAGTGCAAAAGATCCTATATAAAATATTGATTTACCTGACAAAAATCATTCAAACTTGAAATATAAGATGTATTTGATGTAATGTTCTTTGTCAGTATTTTGTCGTTTGTTAAGAGTGATTGTGTGTATTTCCAAAGTGAGACAATGTGCTAGTGTTTTGTTGAATGAGCTTCTTTTGAGACAAGTATGAAGTGTTTTGCTGGTGAGGCACACTTTTGGGCATGAGATTAACTGTTGAGTTGAGCTGCATGATGGAAATGCAGACTGTGTTAAGAGTTTTGAACATGTCGCTTCAGTTTCGACCAATGCATCTTAGCAATCGAAAAAAACTGTAAGATATTAGAGGACCTTGCTTGATCCTCCTCCCTTGTTGATGTCACACTGCTCTAGGGGCATTATGCCACAACCCATTTCCTCCTGGGGTGACATGAAAGTAAAATCTTTATTGGGCATCTCTATGTCTTCACATGCACCCCTTACACACACACACCCCATCGATCTCTGGAACAGAGGAATGACTCTCACGGACTCCCTCTCTTATGAGGAATTTGCTTGGCTGCAGATTAGATTTTCAGGAATCCACAATGTCAATGACACTATTGGCAGCTGTGTTAAACAGGAGGGCATGGTGTGTGTGCAAGATTGGCTTGCTTTGTAAAGCCGCTAGCCACTTATTGCATTTCCCTTGAGCCTGTGACTCATTAATCAAATATTCATACATCCCTGTAAATACATGGCGAACACAGCCAACCCTCAGAGCGGCCCGTGCCCCCCAGCACAAATGCTCTTTCATGTTTGTGACAAAAATCCCCAAATCTCTCGTTCCCCGCCCTCCGCCTCCCTCATGTCCCTTCCTCTTCCTCTCCCTCTTCCAAAGCATCAGAATGTTGCTGGTCCTCTGCTGCTGCATACTTGATGTTCCCGCTCTGACCATGCAGCCGGTCAGCCATCCACTAAGATCAGGCATGTACAAACTCACAGATCAGACAGGGGATCTAAATGATGCCTTTATGTGCTCTGCCATTGCTTCTCCATGATGGAGATGAGAACAGATGAGGAATTCTTCTTCCTCACTGCCTGTCTATCCTCACCCCTTCCCCAGACCCCCACACACGGGACAGATCCCTCCCTTAAAAAGCCAGGCTCATCATAATACAAGAATTTGTATTGTACGGGAAAACAGTCCAGCATTGCTCAAACCAAGGGGGCAACAGACAGATTATCCATGGTAACAGAGCTTTGCACACAAGGATATTTTCTTTTCCTCTACAGGCGGACACAATCGCCGCCAGTGTCACTGGGTCACATTTTTTCCAGTCCCTGGTTAATGGGCTGTAGAGATGGTTAGTACGTACGATTAGTTTTAATCTACTACACTTGACTGGGAGAGAAAGGGATTGAATACATTTCAACACACCACTGAGGTTTGCATCTAGCTTTGAAAATGAGACAAATATATTTTTATATTCTCCTTCAGTTGCTTCAAATTCTTCAAGTGGAGCCAAAAGAAGCAAAACGATTAAGAAACTCAAATGTTTTGACTTTATTCAACTTCTCTGCACAGCAGTGTAAAAATCAATACTTTCATTGCCGAGATAAAATTTTAATCAATTAAGTTAATTAATGCAAACACAAGTGTGCATGTTGTTATTCAGGAAAGCACATATGATAGAGTCAATAGTCTAAACACTGAGGTGAGAAGTACCAAATCAAACTACAAATAATTGGCACTGAATTTGCTGCCTATTGCTGTATTGGTGTACTTGTTAAGTTCTGTGTTGAAAATCACCCATTTTTTAAAGTGTTTTGCACAGCAGTGTATCACTTTTTGCATGTGGGTTTCACTGGAAAAAATTACACAAAAAAGACATATAAAGCAGCATAATAAATGTTAAAATACCACCTTGCACAAAAATTTACTAATTTGCACTGCTTTTATTTTTATTGTTGTTTATCTCACGTCTGCCAATTTGCACTGTTTTTTATTTTAATTTATTTATTTTTATTTTTATTCTTTTGCATATTCTGCATCTCTCCTTTCTGTGGATATTGTTTATATTCTATTCTGTATGTTTAATATGCTGCTGGTTACTTGAATTTCCCTCGGGATCAATAAAGTATCTATCTATCTATCTATCTATCTAAAAATACATTTAAAAAATGATTTGAAATAATTTGGCCATAATTGTTAATTGCACACAGTATATACAAATAATAAAACTGAAATGCATTGTTAAGACATTTCATCATTTCCTCTAACAGCTCCGTATATTCATGTACCTTAGACTGCTACTCCATATGAGCCCTCCTTTGTATTGCCTGTTTTCTATTAATCAACATTAGGTCCTCAGCATCTGTTTTTAAATGTGTGTGTTGTACAATAAATACTTAATGGTTTTGTAATCATAAAAAGCACCCTATTCTCAAGGGCAAATAATAATAGATAGTGCTTGCAGTGAGGTGCAGCACATGACACTGTGATGTACAGTATATCTTGGTCAAAGTTACAACCACTGACACACAAAAAATGTAAAGGCAAGCAAACAATCAAATCATCACATAACATCATCATATATTATTGCTAAGAGAAAGAAATAAACTATAATGTGGGCAAAAAGTAATGTTGGGAGAATTATTAAAATAGTGTCCTTCAGAAGCTGTATGGTTCAGCTGTTGAGGTGTTGCAGACGGGTGGAAAATTAATCCTGTTTGATGAAATGTTCTTGGCAGAGTACTTTGGAAGTTACTTGACTCAGTCTGTCTTCAGATGAACAGAAAGCCCTTAGCCCATATTTATCAAGTTACACTCCTTTTTTTACACTCCTTTTAGTCCGGATCTAACCACACTTTAGAAACTCAGTAGTCCAGGCCTAACTAGGTGTTTGGCCTTCTGCTATGTTACACCAACTCATTCCAACAAGGGTTAACACTGATTTTAGGTCTAGTTAACTTTGTTCTGCAGCATGTTAGCCTTGGCTTAATAAAGTACTTCAGAATGTTAATTTACTGTAGACTTAGTGCTGTTTAAATCCCCTTGGAACTATCTCCTTCATTATGATCTGAGGTGCAAAATTAATCAAGAGGTCAGTACTCCCAAAAGCTGTTTCTAAATATTCCTTATCAATAATCTGACTTCAACCCATAAAGTTAGAGACACTTGTGCAAAATAACTAATGTTCCACTTTATGACCTGGGATGCGTATATAGAGTTAAGAGTTATTTAGAGTTAAGAGAAATTGCCATTAACGTCAGTAGGGACATAAAAAAAAATGCTACTAGAGAGAATATTGACCAAACTTACACTGTCAGGCAACACATACAATTCCAACCACTTAATAACAGTTTTAGCCAAAATTGCTTCACAAAAAAGAAAAAAAAAGAAAAAAACACATTCCAACAAGTATAAACTGAATTACTGTTGACTTGAAAAGTTCCACATCCTTCCACTTCACAACAGTCTGAGACATAAGGCTTTGGATGCTGAGTAGTTCGACAAAGTCACCTCTCCATTCATTAAAAGGAGAAGTTCGATGTCTGCAGTCTTAAACGCTCCTGTCAGAGCAGCACAAAGTCCCCAGCAGTGGCGGTGGCCCTCCTTGGGTCACGGATGAAGGGCCATTCTCTCTTCTCTGGGGTCAGGCCTGCAGACAGGTCATAATCTCTGCCGTGACCTTGCATGAAAGTGAACACTGGGTATTTCTCCCTCGCTGATGGCTGCAGCACCTGAAACAAGAACGGACCGGTGTTTAGAGGGAGTGCCGTTGTAACCCCATACATTTTCCTAAAAATTCTATCACTATCAATGCGTCGTCACCCTTGCCCTGGCATTTCATGGCATTTGCCCTGAATTTCATAATTTCATCTATCAAGGGGCACCTGGTTCTCTTTATATTCCCTCTCAGATTGCTTCCAGGGAATGGAGATTTTAACCCACAAAAATAGAGACATAAGAGTCCTCTAAGTAGAAGCAGAAGAAGTTTAAGGAGGGAAGACCGGTTTACATCTAACCCACTGGTTGATTCGTTTGAGGAGCCAAGATCTGAGTCAGATTCATGGCTAAATGGTGCCACCTGCTGGCCAGTTTCTAGCAATTATCTATTTGTTAATATAAACTGAACTGGGATTTATATTCACCACTTTTCTTCTTTAATTCTTTCAGTTATGAAATGAGTAATGTAATAATGGCAAATGCTGAGTGATAACACGAAAATCCTGTGTTGTGGTGGCATTCCCCACCTTGGACAGCTCTTGGCGGATTCTCTCAAAGTCTTGGGCGCTTCTAGAATAAAAACCTATGGTGCAGCTTGGGTCCATCTTGCTGAAAGGCATCTTCTTTGGTGATGGGCAATGATATGACTAGACAAAAAGAGACAAAATACACCTGAAAATATTCATCAAAGTGAAGGGCTGGGTAAAGCAAAACAGCTGCAGGGCATGATTTCCGATGGCTGCATCAACACCGAATAAGCTGTATTCCGCATCATTTGAAGAATGAAATCCCATTTATCTTCTGTCAGAGCATACATAAATTTACAACTTTGGTATGTTGTCACATTGTATACCACACCATGCAAAAGCATAAAACAAAGATGAAATACTGTGGTGTAATGACAGATGCTGCTTTTTATGTGTTGGTCCTGAAATATTCAGGCTCACAGTACCTGATTCTGTATTTGCTGTATTTCTCTTAACGGCTTCACATATCTGAGCAGCAAATAAATCAGCAGATAGGGACTTGGTAATTGAGCAGAGGGCTGCTTTAAGATTCATACCCTTAAGTACTAACAGAAACTATTAAATTCACATTACTGGGGCCCCAGCCAGCTCGTCTGTGTAATTTCACATTACCTGGAGAGGGAAATCGCTGGTGCTGACATCCACAAAAGACTGACAGTAATGAGGGTCCATGTAAATCAAGCTGTCATCTGCAAGGACAAAACAAAAGACAAGTTATTCAAAAACATCGGATTATTACAAAAACGCGCTGCTCTCCAATTTCTATGCAGAGCAGCTCAAAGTCACCTGCTTGGCCTGGTGTTAGGCTTCTGTGCATCAAATATGCCTCACAGAAGGTTGTTGCTTTTTAATATCCACCAGGGTGGATTAAATTCTGCATAATCAGATGCGTTTGTACAAGCACATTCTTTACACCCACAAAAAAGGGGCTGTCATTTAATTTTTGTGTGGGGGAATTACTTTTACAAACACGCAATTATATTCGACCATTTGCATATGATGAATGCAGCACTGAGCCACGCCTTGGCAGGGAGAATGTATTGCTTGTCATTTAGTCATCATCCACCATTGTATTTCAAATTGGTAAAATGTAAATGCGTAAATATTGACTGCCAAGATGTACAACTGAAGGTTCCTCCCGACTCCTGAAGGTGATGGAGAGTGGCTCACTTTGGGGCCCGGATGAAATTTATGCATGCCTCCTATGGAAATCAATTACAGCTCACAACTTGGGAGGTTTACTTGTGATAAATGGGTGAGGCTTTGATGGGTCAGAGAGAATAAAGTAAGCCCTGCTTCACTTGCTTCCATCTCCACTCCTCTCCGCTTTCCTCACGCAAACAGGAATGCATTAACTTACTTTGTCTCTTCATACAAGGAGGGTATATTATGCAAAACCATCTGCTATTCACACCAACCTCTCACTTCCCCTCTCTGTCTCTCTCTCTTTTTTTTGCATTAGGCAAACACTAACCTTGAAATCCTACAAAGTAGCAAGCCTGTTTGGGCTTCCCTCCGATGATGCCTATGCAGTACTCCAGACTCAATACGCTCTGAGGGCAGAGAGATGAAAAGAGAAACGGAGAGACACACATCACACAGGGAATCTGAATACTTCGGTTTGGTTTCTTCATCATCATCATCATCATCATCATTTTAAAACAGATATTTTAATTCACCATTCCCCCTAGTAAACTTCCCTTTTCTGGCAATAACTTTTACATTCATTACCCTTACCACTGATACACAACTTATGCTTGGTGCCTTGGCTATTTAAACAGCATTAACAGTACTTTCTCTATCCTCAACAACTGCCAAAGAACCTTTGACCAAGGCACTTTCTCCCTTTGAAACTATTTGGTGCAACACTTTGGTTGAGCTGAACTTAGAGTTTTAAAAAAAACTATCCATGTTCCATCTCTCACCTTTACAAAGTTAAAGTACTCTGAGTTGGTCTTCTCTTCGCCCAGTCGCACCGGGATGAAGATAATGACAGCTCGGCTATCCAACTGGGTAGAGGAAGAGGACTGGCTGTTCTGTGAGGGAGGGGTGTCTGATTGCCCAGCAGAGGCTTGCCCCACCCCTGGTGCCCTGTGGCTCTCCATGACATCCGCACTGTACACTGGATGATCAATAATGCAAAGGTCAGATGGGGGTCATTTGTCTGCCTGCATGTCTGTTCATCTGTCTCTCCGTCAGTCCTCCCGTCTGTTGTCTATGTAGCCATTTCTGATTATTAAAATGAATACTCTGTTTGGAAAACCATATCTCAAACTGTATTAATTTCTATAGACCATGTTTTTTCCAGGTAATATATAAAAAAAAATCATGGTAGAGGGCTAATGCCTAGCGATATTGGCTTTTGCCACAAAAAAAGAGTATGTTACGTGAAGTATTACATATATCAGTTTCAGGCATGTAAGTAATCTGTTTTTGCAAGTGAACTCTTTCATACAATGGTGTGTGCCATTTTTCAAGAATATGAAGATCTGATGTAGCTGGATTACATATACACAAGCCATTAAAAATCTACCTCTGCTATACATGTGATGTGATATATATGATTTCCGAGTCACAAACATGTTAACTTCCTTTTGTTATATTTGCATCCTTTAAATGAACAGCAAACAGCTCATCATTCTTGCTCCCAATCCACGAGTATCCTGACAATTCATCTTTGACCACCAGTATTTTACTATGTGAGGTGCCTGCTGCCTGTTTGTTTTTTTATGGGCTTCCTGGTTGAACTGGAGTTTATTCCTGTACACTGTGCATTGTCTCCACGTGTGGAGTGGAGATACACTGCATTAACTCTGTTTTTAATGTTGCAAATGCATCTCTGATTGCTTCTTGAGGTGCATGATCACATCTTCAGTATGTTTTGAATGCATTTTCATCTGGGGAGATAATCCATTAGTAAATTAGCTAGAAAACTTTAAAAAGTGTTACAAGATATCTTTTGAAATTTTGGTTACTATTAACGGTCATCAGCATGGATTACTGAATCATATTCCCACACCTAACATTCAAGTTTTGTTTTCAAATTTGAATCACCAAGATATAACATCTCTACAATTATTCACACAATTATCTGGTTAATTTTCTAGTCCTGCTTCATAGACTATCCCTCTTGGATTTTATATTTTTGCTCCATTCAATTATAATCCAATCAATCACGAAAGGGGGTCATCAAGTCAAGAGTATGTTTTAAGCCCACTCCCATTGTCTCTGAGTGTCTCTATAATCTCAAACTCCTCAACACAGCAATAAACACACACACACACTTGCACGAAAATGTATTTTTGGCTCTGGCTATTGTGAAGAAGAACTTGTATCAAAAGACAGGTTATTGGGGTTAAGAAGAGGTTGAAGTGGATGGCAGTGGATTTAAAATGGCTATGTTTGTTGGAGAATAGATAGCGTTAGCCTCCTGTCACCTCTCCCTGCTGCGCCTCTGTCTCGCAGCAATGTAAGAGGTGGTAAAAATGAAGGGTCAGTTTGGGCGCTGTGCCCAGTACCCAGCTTTGTCATCAGCAGGATCATCTTTCATACCTGTGCAGTCTTGGGAGACATAAGCAGTTATACCCGCCAGGCCGGGGTCTGTCGCCTCCTCGACAGCTTTCCTAAGAGAGAGAGAAAAAGGAGAGAGAGACATTGAGAGGTTTTCAGCTATTTTCAGAGCTTTTAATCCGATTTTAGAGGTTATACGTAGGGCTCACATGCTATTACCATGAATTTGCTGGATCACTGTGCTGCTCTGTTGAAATGTAATGATTACTCTAAAAAGATTTAATAAAATGTGCGTCAATGTGTTATAATAAAAAGTGCCTGAGTGCCTGTCTGCATCAATCTGCATTATAAATAAAGAATTTAATTGCTCATTGTGCGTGCTAGGTTGTAGTGTTACAGGCTATTTTGTTTGGAAATCTCTGCTATTAATGTTTTACTAGGAGATTTTTTTTTTTTTTGCAAAGATTGGCATCTTTAATGATAGTTATGTGCTATTTTGATGTATCAAAAATGTGTCCAGGTGAGTACTGCATTGATATTAAATATGGTGGTAATTGATTAAGCATGACAATTGACTGCAATTATTTAAATTATTAGTCCAATTTGTTGACTAAGAATATATATTTAGTTGAATAAGGCTTTTGATATGGTTGAGACTTTAATCAAGTTTTACTCTGGGTAAATTAATTAATTAATTAATTAATTAATTTAATTTAATTTAATTTAAAAAGTTTTCACTTAGTTATCAAGGCATTGCCGACTAACAATGCTTGTGATGTGATGCTTTATTTTTTGTAAGAAACAACTGACAAGGATATTAAGAGGTACTGGCCTCTACTGCCATCAATATGCAGGTTAGAGGGATGTTATATACTTTATTAAAGGATTTGTCTTGCTAAACATTTAGAGCTCACAACAAAGTATCTTAAAAAAAGGATTGGTGCAGCTACTCTGTCCCTATATGCTATTATGTGCATGTTTTTTTATCTATTTTCATGCTGTTTATGCAACTCTAAAGTACATTTCATATATTGTGTGCACACAACACCATGTTGTGCCCACAAGTTAGTACTTTGTTACCACATAATTCTTTTTTTATACTACAGTTCAGCTAGCCTGGTGTTACCAGATCTTACATCTCATCTCAAATGAGATATACATGAATTCGCAAGATTTCCATGTACTATCTAGGCTGCGGTTCAGCTGATCCTGTGGTCTGTAGTGGTAATTTTTTTTACTACGGGCATTTCAGATATACACAGCTAAACATGGACCCATGAAAATCCTGTATTCTCTTAGCGTAGTTACAGATGTTTGTACCGCTGGCAAGCCTAAAAACTTGAACTTAACTTATTCCTTGTTTTTGTTAGATACTTTGTATTCACACCATGGAGTTGTGACTGAACTATTGTGACATGAACAATAACAAATCATTATGTAATTAAAGCCAATGGCAAGGTGGCTGTGGCATCTATCTTACCATTACCATGCAAAATGGTATAGGTCTACACTGCTAAGACTAAACCTTTTGCTAAGACTGCTAAGATTAAACCTTTTTCCCTTTTTCTCATTGCATAATCAGACTTACTTGAAGATGTGTGCCACAACAGCGGGTCCATACCAGTCCCCTGCCTGTTTCCCCAGTGTCAGGCCTAATTGGACCAGCCTGTGGAGACCCAGCTGAGCTGAAGGGCTGTCCCCAAACCAGGAAACCAGGGTACGGTGGTACACCTCTCTCAAGTGGGTGTCTGCTTCTTCGGCAGCCCCCTGGGCCTGGGCTGCAAGCAGGTGCCCAGGGTTAGAGGACCTGTTGTAGCCCTGCAGAGATGCCTCCAGGGAGGCCACCAGGCGCTTGGCTGCACTGGTAGTCCATGTCTCTGTGTCTAAAGGCTGGAGGTTCAACGCCTCTGACCAGGTCCAGTCTGTGGAGGAACAAATCATACACACAACATCAGCTACCCTCAACATTAAGGAGCTAATGCAGATTAACAATCTATAGTCACATTTTGAAACAAGTGTAAATTCACCCCAGAGGGCTTGGCTAGGTTTCTTTAACCACTGATTGAGATAATTAGAAAACTTTATTTCCTATACTTATGTGGTCAACTGACACCTAGAGAGTAAAGGGACTTGTTGACCAATGCCAAAATCTTGACAACATCTTCAGGTATTATTTGTGGAAGGAGCTGATAAGTGTAGCTCAGTGGGGAAAGATAGTGACACAGATCAACATGTTAATATTACAACCCCTGGCAAAAATTATGGAATCACCAGTTTCGGAGGATGTTCATTCAGTTGTTTAATTTTGTAGAAAAAAAAGCAGATCACAGACATGACACAAAACTAAAGTCATTTCAAATGGCAACTTTCTGGCTTTAAGAAACACTAAAAGAAATCAAGAAAAAAAGATGTGCTAGTCAGTAACAGTTACTTTTTTAGAGCAAGCAGAGGGAAAAAAATTATGGAATCACTCAATTCTGAGGAAAAAATTATGGAATCATGAAAACAACAACAACAACAAAAGAACACTTCAACACACCACTAGTACTTTGTTGCACCACCTCTGGCTTTTATAACAGCTCGCAGTCTCAGAGGCATGGACTTGATGATGAGTGACAAACAGTACTCTTCATCAATCTGGCTCCAACTTTCTCTGATTGCTTTTGCCAGATCAGCTTTGCAGGTTGGAGCCTTGTTATGGACCATTTTCTTCAACTTCCACCACAGATTTTCAATTGGATTGAGATCCGGACTATTTGGAGGCCATGGCATTGACCTTATGTGTCTTTCTTCAAGGAACGTTTTCACAGTTTTTGCTCTATGGCAAGATGCATTATCATCCTGAAAAATGATTTCATCATCCCCAAA
>OMKZ01054606.1:3015-28420 GCA_900302535.1 Neoniphon sammara
TAAGGGGCGGCGAAGGTGGTTCAAATGTCAAAAAAGATTAATTCCCCTAAACCGCTCGTCTTAGCTGAGTGTGCATGGGTGATGTGACTTTGTAAACTGCTGGTGCATAGGCAGGCGAAATGACAGATGTGTCAGAAAGGTCAAAAGTCATCCACTAGGGCTGGGCGATTTCGACAAAACCAAATATCATGATATCTTTGACTGAATATCTCGATATCGATATTGTGATGATATTGTAGGGATGACTGATATTTCTGATCATGTGTGTCTGATCATGCTGATTTCTGTCATTAGTATTGTGGATATGATGACCAACAGGCTAACAAGTTCATAAAATTGCATCCCTTTACTGTAAAGCAGCTTTTAAAACCAGGAAAGACAACACATATGCCATGTCACAATATTTTTATATCCAAAATCCCAGACAATATCTAGTCTCATAGCATGATATCGATATAATACCAATATATTACCCACCCCTGTCATCCACTTTCATTCATCAGGGCACTTCCTGGTTGTGACTGATTAACTGGCTCTGACGAATCAAAAGTGGATCATTGTGGTTGTTGCGGTAGGAAAAAAAAGATGTGTTGCTTTGCATTTATTATTTTAGTCTTTATGAAAATAATAATAATAAAAAAAACATTGTGGTTGATGGTGTTGGTGTGTTGCTGATGAATTGCACATGGCAAGAGCTGGGCTATTTCGATGGCCTGTCAGGTCACCCAAATTACAAAGGGAGCCATTAGCTTTAAAGAACATGAACCAAGACGTGACGTTTTTGGTTTGCTGGTTGACCTTTCACCTTTCACATCGAGCCAACTATCTGTCACATAGAATAAGTGTTGACCGCCCTGCCTCTTTGCCTAAAAAGAAAATCCACCTAAAGTAATTCACCTATAAGCCTTATTGAACAAGAACAGCTCTCCTCGGAAGCTAGAAACCAAAGAGCTAAAGCTAGTTGGTGCGGTCATCAAGCAGCACTTTGCTGCTTGATTACTGCTTGATTGCAGTCTCCTATTGAGTTTGTTTCACAGAAAGTTCTCATATAGAGTGACTGAATATGCTCTGAGGATATTTCAAGACTTTTACTCATATATTGCCTTGCTAAATGTTTTGTTACCAAAGTAATACACAGGTTAGGGTTAGGGTTAAAGTAAAGCACTAAGATGTCTGCCTCTGCATTGCACAGTCAGGATTACTGAGTAATACCATGGCCAAAGATGTTCCCATTTAGATCTTGGACCATAAAATATTACTGCTCCATGACTCATAGCTGTACCCCAGACCAATGAAATCAGAGGGGGGTACAATGAATCATGTGCATCTGTCCATTCGCCACACAGTGGCATAACTTCCATACAGATGCTTGGATTTCCACCAAAATTGGTGGAAAGGCTGGTCATGGGCCAAGGAAGAAGTGCTTAACTTTTAGCACTCCTTGGGCAAAAATGGGGCATGATAATGGGCATGACATACCACAAAAAGTCACGTAACTTTCAACACATTAACATAACAACACATTTTGGGCCAACGCCCACTTCCTCTAAGGCAGTTTCACCAAAGGGGGGCATGTAGGGTGTCCTCTGACTTGGCCTGTTGCTGCCAACAAGTTGGCTGACTCACAGCCACGCCCACAGTGTGCTTTTTATTAGATTCTGGACCAGAGGTATTAGCTCTACTGAGTTCATCTCATACCATGTTAAGTGAATGAAAACTCTACACTAAAAATAGGTTTTTTTATATCCAGCTGGCTTACATGGTACTGAGCGAAGCCTGTGTGGAAGCAGGATATACCATTGATGGGGAACAACACATTTACTTGTTTCACTTAGGCTTAGGGTTCATTTTAGATATCTTGTATTCTGGCTGAAGACACCATACCTGTGTTAAAGAGTGGCTGAAATAGTGCTTGCTGTTACTGTATTTGAAATGGGGCTGTGCAGGTGGTGTAACCAATAAGAAAAAAGCATACTAAATATTACTTGCTTCTTAACATTTTCCTGTATCACATTTCATGGCAATCACTGTATTGCAGTGTGAGGCAAACTGCACTCATCTGGTCTCTGAGTGTCCAAGACAAACCATACATTACAAATGATTGGGATATGAGGATGACATTCACTGGTCATTAAGCCTGTCTTCCCTATCACTTTGCCCCAAATGATCACTTTATTATTTTTCAATGATGGAAATTATCGCCGTCATTAAACAGTTCAGTCTAGATTATACGTACATGAACACGCATTAGCCAAAGACGACGAGATGATGACTTTCATCCGTTCTATATTATGACTTAGCAAGGGTGCTCCTGTCCATAAATACTAAATCACAACATGAATTCTGTTTTAGGGTGTGTGAGTTTTTCCTGAACTCACTGCCTCAAAAACACAACTCAAGTCTCCTAATGTGACATGTTCCTTTGTTGAGGAGCTTGGAGTAGGTACAGATACTTCACTGAATTTTAACCAGTTACAGACCAGTGCTTTATCAGGGAGAGAGAACAAGTATGTTACACACAATTTCATTAAATAAACATCGCAGTCAGTTTGAAGAAGTAGAAAAGTTTTGGAGGTCCTCGATGCTGCTTTCTCTCTGTCACTCCCTCAGAAGAATCTAGAGAGCTGGCTTGTGATTCATGACCTCAATTTATATAAGTAGGTGAATGTCTCTGAGACCAGTGTTGTCGTCACGCCACGCTTGGTATGATCAATATAAAACCCTGTGGTTGTTAATAAGATGTCAGCCTTATACTCTCTGGCCCCTACTCTCCCATTTCTGTAATGAATCCTCCCACAGAGCAGTAAATCTGTCACCTTAAACCACTTCAGCCATCTCACAAAAGCCAGGTACTGCAGCAGACAGCAAATTCATCTGTTAGCACGCCTCCTCTTCAAGTGCCATGGGGCCTATTGCAGCTTGTGCTAGACAAAGCTATATTCTGGATATAAACAGCAGTAAAGCTACAGTGCTTCCTCTTAACAAGACAAAGTGGTGGAGTGTCTTCAAACAACCCTTTAGTCTTTTTTTTTCCAGCAGTTGTCATTTTGCTTGTGTAAAAGGGAAAAGCCATTAGAAGTGCAGAAAGTTTATTTTTTTTTTAAAACTGTGACCCAGGGAAAATGGGTTTCCACCATTGTTTGTTGAATAGTACAATGAGTTATGCCAGCACTTACACACATCTCTTATGCAATGCTAAATCCACCGCTGAGCTTATGCTTGTTTATAAAACAGGGGCACACTGTGGTGGGTAAGTCTCCTTGAAAATCTATAAAGACCCAGCTAAAGAGCCAAGGGTCTGCACTTAACCTGCTGTTATTTTAAGAGAAACAGTCAAAATGAATCACCTTTCACACTTTGTCAAGGGAACAAAGTGTGCATTATCCACCATGCAATCCTGAACTCGAATGCAAACAGTGAGGATTTTTCATGACAAATGATCTTTCAGAGATGAACACCCTTTGAAAGGACTTGCAACCCTACAGTAAAAAATGAAGGGTGTGTGACAGAGCAATGGACAGATAGAAAAATAAAGCTAACTCTGAACAAAGATGAGTCAAACAGTTACTTTATTTATGTTCAGGTAAAAACATGAACCTGATGCAGTAAATTATTGCAGATCTTAGAAACCAGCACATGAACGATTTGGGCCAGAAGAGCATACAGTGGCGCCCTCTCCTGGCCACAGACTGCAGGTGCACACCACGGTTTGTTCCAAGCCAGCAGTGCAAAAGAAAAAAAAAAGTCAACTACAGCAAGAAAAAAAAGACAATATAGAAAATAAAATAAAAATAAAATAAAATAAAAAGATAAAGCAGACATTCCCACCTCAAACAAGGTGTGAAACTGCATATAAACTTTATTCCATAAATGAACTTGAAATGCTATCTGGCCATGAAACAATAAAATGAGACCAGCCAAATTTTGTGCCCAGCTACATTATGTGTTGAGGGTTGCTCAGAGCCCGGTGTATCTCCTGCACCTCCTGTAGGGTCCAACAGAGAGACACTACTCTATCAAAGTAAGAGCAAAACAAATTTACTTGTCCAACACACTGGATACAACTCTTCAACATCTGAGCTGAAGCTCTTTGTAATAAGTAGGCCAGAACACAATTTCAACTTGGGTAGGAGGGAAAAAAAAAAGAAAAAAAAAAGATACTATGCTCTCATCACTACCCGCATTCAACCAACTGCAACTCTCGTTTCCACAACTTTAAGCAAAGACACACATAGGAGGGAAAGCCGAACCAAAATGCAACACACAAACTGGGGCCAATATAATACAGAACAAAATGCGAACAGACGAACTGAGGGGAAAGACATGAGAACAAAGAGCTATTCTATCAAATGTGTAGAATGAGCAAAGTCTGCAAATTTGTCTGTACAAATGATCTTTGGAGCTAAAGTGAACCTAGCTTGCTCGATGGACCCCCCTCCCCTTCCTCCCCACTGCCCGGTGACGTTATCCACCACTCTGGAGAGGAAACATCCCTTTTTTTTTTTAAATATCACACAGCAATGCAATTTAAAATGTCACCCAGGTTTTTTCTTCTTTTTTTAACATTACTCAACTACTGATATAAGTTTTTCTCATATTTTTTTTTTAATTTTTTAAATTCTGTGAGTCATGTAACGCCTTTCCATTTTTTGTTTTTATTTTTTTGGAGAGACGGGGCAGCAAATATATATCTGAAGTCTTTTAATTTTTCTGCAAGCTGCTTTCTCTAACAAGAAGGCTGTACACATAGCCTTAATGTATGTGATTACAAAAAAAACTAGGAAGGAAGTCATGATTTCATCAGTCGCTGTAGAAGGCATTTGAATGTGAGACGTGGAGAGATCAGGAAAGGTGGAACGACTGCTGGCCCTCACGGGCCGCAATTAACAGTTTCTCGCGCATGATCTCTATGCTGGAGTAGTCTGGCAGCTTCAGGTAGTTGACGCAGGTCATGACTGAGGGGAGGAAGTCATCTGGGTTTTCTGTCGACTCAAATGTCTTCCTCACAATCGTTAGAGGGGGATTCAGGCTCCGGAAACCTGTGAGACAGAGAGCAGCATTTGGGTGAGGTTCTATCTGACAGTGTGACATACAGAAATAAAACAAATACATACATAGGCATTTTCATATTGAGTGTATACATAAAAACACAGTGTATTACAAGGTTGTTTTGTTTTAAGTGTTTTCACTAATGTCGGCTCAGTCCTTGAAACAAGTTTAAATAGGAGTTAGGCGACCTTGCTCAGGGGCACTTTGGCCACTCTGAGTGCCAAGTATTGATTCAGCAATCGTTTGAATAGTAGGCTACCTCCTTTAACCTTTCATGCTGAAATAAAGTGAGTGTGTGCTTGAGTGTGTCTGAAGCTACTCACCTCCAACAGGCAGTCGTGGGCTCCCTGTGACAAACTGCAGGAAGAGTCTCTGCTGCTCGGCGTCGAAGCTGCTCAGCACCTCAAACAGGAACCGTACCGCACGACTGAGGAGAGACAGACAATGTGTCAGATGTGTACATTTAAGGGCTATCTTGCCTTGGGAGAATACAACTGTTTAACTTAAGTGTGTCATGTAAAGACTGACCAAAAACAGTGTAAACCAATATTTTAATGATACTCCACATGAGACAAATAATTGTCCTGGAGGGATGACATAATGGCATAAAGGGCATAAAAACAGTCAGGGACAAAATGCAGAGGGTCTTATCAGAGCTAAATACCTGTAAGTTGAATAAAGTGTCTCAGGCTTGTGTAAGTATGTATGCATTTTTAAGGATTGGGTACAGCGCGTTTCCTGTTCGGTGTCGTCTTACCTGTCATGTGTGTAGCCGTGGTCCGGTCGACAGCACTCCATCAGCGTCTTCACGTCCCACGTCTCTGATTTACTGCCACACAGCAACTGGTCCAGCTACAGCAGCAGAGGACAGACGTGAGTGATTAAAGAGAAAGAACTGACTCCTCCAGGGATGCAAAAACAAACACAATCTCCCATTAGAAGGCCGCTGCATCTTAAATAAATACAGCAGTCACATCACTACTGTGCCCAAAAATTCAATCCTTCCCTCAAAGGTCACTGAAACAGTCTGTGTCACTAGCTGGCACCATGTTAACTGATATTATATGATGCTTCCCTTTATTAGTAAAAAGTTCATCCAAAATACAGAAAGATATTTTCTCTCTTATCCCTGGTGCAACTGCTCCATCCAGAAGTTTCTGTGTGATTTTGGACCTATTTCCTGCCGAAGAATACCAGAAAACTGTATCTATCTGTCCCAATTTGTACTCCTTAGGGGCGGATAGATAGTTTGCCGGTGTTCTTTGACAGGAAACAGTTCCCAACAAAATTCTTCACCCCTGAGGGTTAAGATTTATGCCAGGTATCTGTGTTGTCATTTTTGCAAGAAGCTGTTGCTGTTGTTGCATGTACATTTTTTATGGTTTGAGCTCCATCAAAGGAATACACATAGAGCCCCACTGTACTGGGTTGATGGGAGACTGGCAGAATGGACGCCTCACTAACTGGATGGACTGGCTACACTGGGGCTAAGTGGGAAAAAATTTGTGTCGTGTGTGAACTGTAAGTATATTTGTTATGTAGTGATTATGGAATGATTGTTGAAATCAGAGTAATTGTTGACTGTAGTTGTTTTATAGTGCACAACAAACTGACTCATTGAGGACAGTTAAGTTTCTAATGTGAATGGCAAGAACGGACAATGTGCTCACCTCCTCTGGATAGAAATATTGCAAGTGATGCAGGGGGAAGACTGACTCAAACCCTTCCCTGAACGACTCAAACTGCCTGGATACGCCTTCATTAAGAGTCCAGTACACCACCAACTACAGAGAAAGAAAAGGGAGGGAAACATACAAGATTAACAACAAGGTAGCAACAGTGAGAGAGATGTAAGAATGACAAACAGTCTGTGTACCACGTACCCTGAGGTACTCCTCCAGGTTGTAGATTGTGACCGGGACATCTTTGCCGCCCTTTTTCAGCTCAATGTTGGGGAACCCTGGTAGGGTGAAATCCAAACCCAGGTCCTCCACTGAGCAGCCGTTCATGTTGAGGCTCTCCAGCGCCTGCTGCAGGGTCTCCCTTGTCTGATATAAACAGAGACAGACACACAGACAGAGACAAAAACAGATGGGCAGAAGAACAAAACTGTTATATGAATTACAAAACTAACTTAAATCATCCATGTTATTAGAAAAAACAATAGCAACTGCTTAACACTGAACAACTAGTGTAGAATGCAATCAAACATGGCTAAATCATCCCAAAGTTTTAGAAAGGTTTAGGGGGTAGCATTAATTCGGTGGGTTTGATGCTGAGACAAAATTAGCTTGAAAGTCACAACAGCAGTCAACAGTCAATGTAAGACTACTGGATCATAATATATACAGTATGAGACAAATCAGAACTTCTAGAAACTCATTTAAAAAGGTCACAATGCAGTCTTGGGATTTTTTGGAATTTCCTTTAGACAGTTTGCCAAAGAATTTAACAGGCGGGGCAAGCCCTTTTATATGCCAAGGACTAACTCTTCTCTTGGACTACCACTTATTTGGACTACCACTTATTAATTCTCACAGTATCGTCTTACTCCAGTTCAGGAACAGTAAGCAACAATTTTACACTGCTTGCATTGAAGAAGCTGCAAAAATTACTTGCAGCTGGCTCGATACTCCCTGGCATATGCACCTTGTTTAATGTGATCCTAAACATTTTCATGTTAAGAATCCCCCAAGTTGAAGCAATTTGACATTCTGAGTGACTGCTAACTGTGATGATCCCTGTTGTTGGATAAAATTTAGCATACAACTGGGACAACTGTTTCCGCTGCAAGTGGGGAATGTGGAAAATGAATTGCTGAGAAACAGATCAATAAATTGATACAACAAACCCCATCCAACATGCTGATACTCATTCAGTACCTCCTGCCTTTGATCTACACCCATTCATCAGAAACCGTAAGTGCTTAACCTTTGAAAATCAATTTCTTCTTTGTTTGTTGTACTATTATAGGATTATGTAGCTTGCACCCGCTTCATATTTACAGGCACCAAAGTGATCTTTTGTTGCATTTTCTCATAGAACTAAGAGCTGAGATGTGCCAGTGTCCTTATCCTCTAGATAACACAGACCAGCTAGCCTTGAAGAAATAATTTCTTTGTGGCTCAAAAAAGGAAGGAGCGTGCCATTGACCATGTAAACTCTGACCAATAGCAGTGATAAATCCAACTTGTATAATCATGAATATTCAACGATATAAAGCTCTGTATTTCCCTCAAAATTAGTTTTTTCGGCTCCCTACTTGCAGAATCGATAAATGTCTCTCATCCCGAGTTTTCTTCTACAGGAGATAAGAATTATTTAGCAAAGGGACTCCCTGGAACCCACTTAAGCACCACTGGGAGCCCCCTAGTCCCGAATCTTAGAGCCAATGCCTTAGAAAAGTGGCTCCTGATGCTTATCCTCAGCACTCAGAGCGCTGTTGGTTTTCTATAAGGCAGCATATTGCATTCACCTTACATTGCAGGTGTTCCTATTTAGACTGCCAGACTAAAACAAACAGGGGTCTGGTCTGAGTCACTCATGACCAGGAATGAAGAGAAAAAAAACCAGTCTCAGAGAACTGGTATCAATTGCTTGTGCTGTTATTTATCTCTTTATTTACCTGTGAGCGGTCCTGCTCCAGCCTCTTCTTCTGGCGGATAATGTCCTCCAGGTGCTGGATGGACTTGGCCACACCAGGGTCAATGTTGACCAGGTCATGGGAGCTGATGGACGTCTCGTGTCGTAGCATCCACTTGTAAAATGGCAGCCCAAGGGGCAGATCCAGCTGGCAGAGGAATTGGGAGGAGAGGGAGTCAGGGTGTTGTACATGATGAAAGTTCAAAATGGATGTTTTGGTGCATCTGGACATAAACAAATCTATGGAGTTTTAAGCCAAAATGCTCTAACATGTATGTAAGTGATGTCTGCAAAAATAAAAAATGTCATACTGGAAGGAAAACCTCCAACTAAACTGTGTGGTGCATAAATTAATACATTTCTTGCATAATAAAAACAAATCAAGAACTTTCTATAATTTTTGAAAATTGAAAAATGTATTTGACTAGCGTTAAGTGGACATCTGGATTATATTGGGAGACTCTTATTCACTGGACGATGCCTAAGAAGAATTAGCTTTGTACTGACAGAGAAGCATCTTGAAATGCCTATGCTCGGCTATAAAGTGTACATTTGACCATTCGTACATTTCGAAAACTTAGAGGGCTCTGGGTGCTGACAGTTCAGAGGACATTGATACTGATATCCGAGTAAAAAAACTTAGATGTCATTACCAGTCTGAAATCCATAATGGCTTTGGCCATCAGCTTTCCTAAGAAACGGAACTTCATTTTGATTTTGGCTATGTGTGCTGGTTTGGTTGTCCTGCCGAAGGGAACAGCAAACAGTCCCCTGGAGCTGAACATGTACTTAGTTCCCTCTTGGCTTCCTGTTGGGGCAGGAAAAAACATTTTGGTCATAGAAGCTCACAAGAAAAAACTAACAAGACTTGTTCCTCATAATATAATAAATCAAAATGAACGTAGGATTCAAGAGATTAGCTAAATTTCAGATTAGTTAGGTAATCTCAAACACACCTAGACAACTGGTGTTGAAACTTTCGTTTCAAACTTTCACACTCTTACAATATTTTAATCAGTGTCAGTTCTTTAACAATTCCTTCTTAATGGGTTGATTCCTTAACAATTCCCTATTCGGTTTTTTACTTATATTTATATTACATTTCTTGAACTTAATAGCATGCCAAAATACTATTCCTGTACTGAAAATTGGTTTCTGAGACTTTGTCATACTGATGGGGATTTCTGAACAGCAAGCTGAAGACATATACCAAAGATTCAAAGTGGTTACAATGTGCTGTTCTGGACCAAGTGCATGGTTTCCCATATATTCATTTATTTGTGGCGCCCTGCCACGAATAAAACATCACCCGCCACAAATAGATTTTTCTATTTTTTGGAGCTGTACATTCACTCTCACAATCTCTCGTATCTCTCACTCCCAGTCTGCCTTTTTTTTCCAAAAGTTAGGGCCACCACAGCCACCCCCAAAAGGGTATGTAACCAATACTTACCTTTACTGACACACAGACACTCTCTCCCTCTCTCTCTCACACACAAACAAACATACCCCATCCTAAACACAGTGCTTATTCCATTCGATGATCCGCCCATTCTCACCACAATACCGGTCGCGTAACCCTCGTAACTCCTTTGCATTTGCCAACAAACGCATGTGCACATGTATGCACACGCACGCACACACACATCTTAAATATTGTAATACTATCCCCTCATCCACTCTCTCTTGCAAGGCCTATTATAGTTACGTTATATCTTCAAAGGATTAAGCCCTCTTACAACTAGCCTGGCTGGTGCAGACTGCGTGGACACAGCTTAGTCTGAACAGCCTCTACTGATTTGACAGTATTCCTTCAAATTCTGAAAATTGTTTTTCATTGGTCCTCGTGTTTTTAACCCTAACCCTATGAAAACCAACAAAAAACAATTTTCAGAATTTGAAGGAATACTGCCTTTCCAGACTCTAGAGAGTCTACAGATTCTGGTGTTAGCCAGTCTACCTTACAACAACATTGTACAACAATATGGCAAACCTAAATCCAACTATCTAATTTTGTAAAATGACAAAACTTACCTCATCAGGAAACCAGAAAAATGTAAGTTCAACTATGTAGTGAAACAAGCAATGCAATTTGCAGAGAAATATGAAATAGGAAAAGCAACCCTCCAACACAGTTGTACTAGAAACAGAAAACTGCAGCAGCAGCGATAACTTACAGTAAGTGTCAGCTGGCCTATAAAAGGTTACCTCCACCACAGGCGTTGATTTCAGACGTGCAGATCAACAAGGACCTACTGAAATTCTTACTGCCTCCTAGCAAGTCAGTCCATGTAGAGGCCTGTCATTCTGACAGGCATACAGTTATCTTCTGCTAAATTCTTCTGCTTCTGCTATTTTCTGCTAAAGTCTCGAATTGTGGTTCTATTAATTTCCCTTGTCTTTAAAATGACCCTGTGCGTCTTGCCTAGGGGTTACATTGTTTGAAGGGATAAGGTGATACCTTTTGGTGGTACCCAATGGAAAAAACGATGCTACATGTGTTTGCATACTAAGAGGACAAACTATCTTGAAGATCAAAAGTGCTCCCACACTTGTGAACTTATCTTTCCAATTTTTTACCATGCTCTGCTTCAGCCATAGGACAACTGCTCCCAAACATACACTTTATACATTAGTTCAACAAGTCCTGTGTGTCTTGCCTAGGGGATTCCATTGTTAGAAGGGATAAGGTGGTACCTTTTGGGTTGGCCAGGGTGACTTCTTCACCCCTCCACAGCCCGAGGTCAGCCCGCTGGAGTTCCTGCGACACCAGAGCGTAGAACTCCAGAGTGGGGCCCAGACCTGTGCCCACCTGAGAGAACACAAACAGAAAAAAATCTTTCCACCATACTTTCATCTTATAAACTTATTTCAAAACCTTGCACTACACTGTGCAATTTCCAATCTTAAATTCCCTACCTTTCCATTTTCCTCAATTTTTAGATCAGGTGATCCAAATACAAGTCTGAGTAACCCTCAATTTACATGCTTTCATAACACTTAATACTGACCTATAATACAACAATTATACCTTAATTTTATCAAAATACAAAATATGCATTGAGATAATCATCAACCAAAAGACAGATAGATAATCGAAAGTAAAAGAAAAAAAATAGTAAGTAGTTGCTTCACCTCTCCTCACTAAACGGTCTGAACACTGGCAGACATCTCAGATTGGCACAGCTGGTGATTTGCTTCACTGATATAAAATAATTGCTGCACTGCAGACATTTCACCTCCCACAGGAAAGGTGCTTTATTTCATCAAACTGCAGCTCATTAAAGTACATTTGCAAATCCAAGTACAAAAACTTGGGAGCCGGATTGGCACAGATTTTCAGTTCTACAGATACACCTCTGCTGTGTATTCATGTAGTACTGTGAAGGACTCAACATTGATGTGTACCTCATTCTCATACTGGATCTCCAGCATGGCCCTGGAGCTGCCAAGGTCCTGCATCACAGATTCAGCCTGTTTTAGCAGCTCCTCACGGTTTATCGTCCTCTGAGAGCACAGGACAATAATGAATGAGCATTAATGAATACAGTTTAAAAAAAGAAAAAAAGAACATATAAAAATTAAAGGTTTGCACTACCAGTAGTGAAATTTCCAGTGAAATGCACTGACACAAAATGAAAAACCAAGCGAGCAAAAAAAAAAACAAAAAACAAACACATCAACATGACATCATTTTGCACCTTTTTTCTGTCAAGACGAGGTGCAACTCTGCTGTCCTGAGAATCTGATTGGTTGATCTCAGGATTTGTGTCCAGTAGGCGCTGCATGGCTCTGTCGCGATCAAAGGCGGTTACGTAGAATAGCATCTGTCGTGTGTCAAAGGGGAAGAAGAAGGGGCTGTAGAGATGGAGACAACAGCATGTATGTTAGGAGTGTCAGAGAGTCACAAAGAGAAAACCAATACACAGTCACAAAGTTAAACAATGCATTCCACGAATATCAACAAAAATACTGTTTACAGTGGATAGTCTCGTGATGAACTATCCTACAGAATATCTATTTGCAAAGTAATTATATAATAAAGGCCAAAGTTCTGATTTCAGTTACTCCATTAATTAAGTGGTAGGGATTGGGGTGAGCGTTTACCAGGTCTTCCCGAGCTCGATAAGCCAAGTGGGAATGTTCCCCGTCATGATGACCAGCGGGTCTTGCAGCTGACGGTTGGCTTTGGCTGTCAGCTTACTGTTAATGAACTCACTGGTGGGGATGATCTCCTTACACACAGCATTCTGCAAGACAACATGGCAATCATAGCGCTTACATCACGTTTTGCCCATTTCATAGAGATATGGCATGATACTGTAAACTCTGTTTTTTGCCTATGAATATCTGACTCACATATGCTGATTGCAACCATAAAAGGACACTTCCTGGGGTATCACGACATGAAATGACATCAAAAGTGACATCAAATGTCATCCACAGCCTCAGACAAGCTGCCGGCTATGGATACTGATACTCAAAAGACATGTAAGATAATTCTCTTTCCCCTCCTGATTACTATTTCCCTGTGCTTAGTAGTTCTATTTCGTAGTTTTCTTTGATTGTAATACTTACATCATACAAGTAGAACCAGTATCTACTGATGGAGTGCAGGACCCTCAGCAGCAGGTTGACCTCTAAAGAGGGGTCATCAAAGGTTATGGTCTCTGGTGGCTCCGAAATGAGGTATGACTCAAGGGGATTGGTAATGCTGGGGCACACACCATCTAAAGTGTAGGGAATCAAAGTCAGTGATAAAGGGAGTTAGACAAGTCACAAATACAATATCAGAAGCTCTGTGAAGTACTGTAAATACTGTTTGTTTGGCCAATACTGGCTCCATCTGAGAATTCTGTTAACATGATTGACTAAAGTAATCCATTTGTTGGGTGGGACACCACAGTTTGACAACTGTTTACCTATGGTTTCTGCCTTAACTGGCTTATTTATGCACTATGCAATAGCTGTATTACTCTATGTATATAAATATAGCAAATATGGCTGCATCTAAATTGTCCCTGAATTGAAGCATTCTTGAAGTTCCTCAAATTTATGTTCAACCTTTTGATGTAACAGAAGTAACAAGCAAGAAAAGAAAGAAGAAAAGACAGATGTGGTCTCATGTTTTGTTTTGTTTTTTTGACCTAAAATTGCATCAGTCCAGGAACTGTTTAGCAATATCTCAGGGCTAGTTAGCAGTTCCTGGACCATAGTGTGAGCGCACTCCATTACACACCATGCCACAGCTCATCCTGTTTCTTGGCGTTGCGAGGTGAGGTTTTGGTGGGAGCAGTCTGTGCTCGGCCCCTCTTTCCTCCCACAGCATCTTTGCTGCCATCCTCGTCCTCTCTCACAGGCTTATACCTGTCAAGAGGACAGACACAGGACATTGTGTATCTGCATGCTCTGCTGAGCACGCACATCAACTTCTAAACTAAAACCAAGCCCTACCCCGCTACACTCCCATGTTACCCCTGTGATGAGAATCAGTGTTATTTAAAATTTGTAATAATCAAATTCTATGAGTTTTCGAGGCAGCTCAGGCTGAAGAACCCCTTGGTCACACACAACCATAGATTATACCAACATGACCAGAGGTACACAGATAGATATTTGTCAGAAGACCAAGTGCTATATATAGGTGACTGGCCTAACAGAGTACTGATGTAAGTGCACTCAATCAACTTTCATTCATAATACGTGGTATATGCCTACTGCAAAATAATTAAGGGAATATAATTTAATCAATGTATACACTGACAATTGTGTAACAAATGTTAGGGAATTAAATAAAATAAAATATAAAATTGCGCATTTTTCCTTCTAATTGGTTTAGCATATTACAACTTACTTCAACATACATACATCATGTTATAGATAAAGAACAAGTACTGTACCATATTGTGTGCGTTTTGGTCCAGATGCCGGCTCGCCCGAGTGGGTTTGCCTCATCGTCCGTAGACTCTCTCTCCTCCTCGGCCTGAAGGCTAAACTGCCGTACGGCCTGGTATACAGTCATATTGTATGGCAGCAGGTGGTCACCAATGTAGAACTGTAGTCTATGGCGCACGCTGCCAGAATTCAGGAACTGGGCTGCCTGAATAATCAAAAAAATCAGATGTAGATTAGGAATGTTGTAGTTACATAAAAAGTAAATTTGAACAGCAGAACTGTATTTCCACAAAGCATCCCAAGTCAGCTGTCCAGAGCTCTCAATACACATATCCACAAGAGGGCTCCATTGGCACAGACTAAAAAAGGGGGCCTCCTTGGTATAGAGTGTTTTATTTTGAGAATAAGAGCTGTCACATACCAGTGATTCATCTATTTCATCATCCGAGCCATCATCATCACTGTCTTCATCCTCCTCTCTTATTCTGCCATAACCTGTATATAAAAAAAGTGTTCAAATAAGTAAACACTAAGTAAACACTGACAAGTTGCATAAAAAATGCTCAAATATTTTAAGACAAAATGTATTATTCCCATTGTGAAGTGCCCCTAACCTCCGCATTACGACAAAGTTAAAAGGACATTTTTATAAACCTAAAAGCTGACAGTCCCTCACCTCGAACAACCAGGTATCTCTCAATGGCCTGCACCAAGGCCAGAGGGTCGATTTTCACTGGACCACCTTTCCACTGTTTCACATTAGTGCAGTCTGGGTGTCTCTGCAGTTGACACTTCAACTGATGAGTGTTGAAGAACTTCAGTGCCTGAGAGCCCCTGGAAAAACAAATACATCCCAAACATGGTTAGAACAGCGATATATAAACTGAGCATTTTTGAAAAGCAAAAGGTAAAATGGTTTATAAAGACATAATACAATTATATGAATCATGCTGATGATAAATATCAGCACCAAAAGCTAGAGATCACAGCAGATGAACACAATCAACAAACTAACAGACCTGCTCCCATTGCCATTGCCACTGGGGAAGTCGTGCACTTTGACAGGGAACTGCTCCATTTGGCTTAAGCAGTTGTTCATCTTGTGCACCAGCGCCAGCAGAGGCCCGTTCTCTGACGGCTCCAGACGACCCGCAGGCTCCATCCCTGGAACCTGCAAACCACATGACAGAGGAGAGGAAGACAGCCTCAACTACAATCCATTAACACAGACTTGAATGACAAGAGACCTGCCAATCACAAGGTAAGAGGTTATCAATGCTTTAATCACTATGCATACCAGCTAACTTCAAAACTCTGAATGGCACAAATCTAAAGACCTCAACAATCAGGACACTGTACGCATTAGAATTTCAAGAGTTGTTTCTGAGGACAGGAAGCTCTGTACCCCTGTAATAGTAACTAAACTAAACTACTAAACTACTAAACTAAACTAAACTAAAATCAACATTTCCGTGGCACAGTAGTAAAGGATAATTTAATATGTTGTGTTCTCTCACCGGACAGCCAAAGAAGACGTGCAGGAACCTCTTGAGCCGCACGTCACGGCTGACCACATCCCTGTCTGTGTTGGAGGTTAGGTACAGCAGCAGCTGCTTTACCAGCCCACTGTGCTGGATCTCAAATGACGACACATCCGATTCTGATACAATACTGGAGATCTCCACCAGACACTCCACACCACCATCCACCTTGGAAACACACAACAGACCATGGGAAATGTTTCAAATTATATTTTTATCAGCTTATTTGAAGTTCATTGTCAAAATCTTATGTTAGCTACAACCACAAAGGCTGGCTTCACTGTCATAAATTAGTTTTAATTCAGTGTTACATGTTTAACTGAAAGTTAAAAGATCCCAGTCTGTTTCCTACGTTCATGCAGCAGTGAGGGCCACACTATGTGCCACTTGTTAAATTAAAACTTAAAAATAGGATTATTTTCCTATAAAACCACTGACAAATACAGATTGACCAGACAACTTGGACATAATATATTTTCCCTAAACCAACCAGTAAAAAAAAAAAAAATCATGTTTGGTTAACTAATCCTTTAAATTTTAAACTAAATTGGCACTCTGCAGTCACACCTGCACTCTGACCAGTGTAGTTAATGGTTGTAGGAATCTGTAGATGCATGTCTAGCACTGTTAAAAATAAATAAATAAATAAAAAATTCCAAACAAACTGACAACAAGGTATCATATTACGCAGGTTCAACAACTGTAAGGATGTAAAGTCTTCTCTCTTCTAGGTGAGTGTATGTTGTACCTGCAGGCTGAGCTGCTCAGTGGCTGTGCAAAGTCTCTGGAGTACATTCAGTGCAGGGTTGCTGCCATCCACGTTTTCAGAGTTGAAGTAGCGTTCAACAAACTTGCTCGCCTGTTCTTTGATCCAGGCCTTGATTTTGTCCCTGTGATACACAGTTATACAATGTTAAGGATTTCAGATAGTCGTCACCAATGGTGTTATTGCCACAAGCAGTGGCTGATCATCGTTAATGCTACCAACACTAAACCACAAGAACAGAATGTGACTGATACAATACAAGAGCAGGGAAACAGGAATATTCCTTTAAAATTAATCCAAGCTATCAGCAATACACTCAAGTTGTGGAGAAGGTGGCACCCTATCATCATACCTGTTGTTTGAAATGGAGTCCTTGGGAGGTGCCCTTGCCAGGCCACTAACCCCTGCTGTGCGAGAGGGCTCTGAGTTGGCATTGTTTGTCTGGGCGCCCAACTTGCCCCACGTCTTGGGATTGAGACTGGCCAAGAAGGATGATTTGGGGGACTGAGTGGTAGGGCTCTTGGCTGTTGAGAACCCAAGACATAGACTTTGTAGTTAATAAAGTGGTAGAAAACGAATGAAGATTAAAACAAAACCCTGAAGTGCCATTTTAATTTGTGAGCACACACATGCTTCTACTATGACAGGAATTCAACTAATTTGGAATAAAAGGTTCTTGCCACTGTTCAATACGACTGATTTAAGTTTTACCTCCATGCAACTAGTTATTATTTTCGTCTCTCTAGTACATGCTAACAACCCCAATGTATGTTTAATTCAAAGAACAACTTAGAATAACATCTCAAAAGCCCTGTATCACACAAATTACTGAACACACAGGCAGGAACTGTTGCCAATCTTGTAGACACACAGTGATAGTGTGATCAAAAGCTTCTTTGCCATCACATGAAAAATGCACCAATTCAGTATCAAATGCTGCTTGTTCACATTCATCTACTTAATTATTTATCCAATATGTTGCATGAAAGTCAAATATTATTGTCGGTAATTATTGATTTGAGACTTAAATATCACAAAAAAGAACAGTAGTGGTTTCACTCACCCTGATTGTCTACTTTATCATCATCCCTCGGGGGCGAGTATTTGGGCCGCCTGGGTCCTCTTTTAGGTAGGCGTTTCCTCTTCAGGACATCACTTAACCGCCTTGGGAGAGGGACAGGACATTAAAATTATTCACTTTAAGGGAAAAGAGGATAAAATACGTGACTACTGCATTTATAGATTTGCCCACTGACTGCAACAGCAGGACATATGTTTTTTGTTTGTTTTTTTAGAAATTCTCTGTTTGCTTGTATGTTTATATTATATTGTTTATGTAATTTTCCATAAGTAGTTTCTCAAAGCATCTCTGTAACTATTTGTCAATAAATGCAATGCAACTGTTTCTGGTGGGTCCCCTCATGACAAGAGTGTGTGTTTCTGCGTTTGGTTCTCAGTGTGAAACTGATTTTACTCAGTTTGGGCACTGCGGTGTAAAAGGTAAACAACCTTTGCCATTATGGCAAAACACACAGAGACATCCCTCACCCTTGTGGGCTGAGGTCCAGTGAGTCGTCCATGCTGTGCTGGAAGCTGGGTGAGCCCAGGTCAGGAGTGGCATTAGTAGCAGCTGTAGTGGATGCTGTGCTGATGGTGGTAGTGCACAGACTGGCAGTACCACTGGTGCATGCTTTAGGGGGACTGGTGACTAGGAAGCTCTCAGACTCTGCCAGGTTCTTCACCTGGTGCATCACTCCTGGAGGATGGAGAAGAGGAGAAGGAAGATGTTACACACTGTTTGAGCCCCAGAAGAGATACAAAGAAACTTTTATCTTGTCAGCCTCATGCATTTTGGCAAGAATCCTTAGGATGAGGCTGCAACTCTATATGCAATGTTGGACCTTGCTGGCACAGGCAGTCACATGCTGACAGCTCCAAAGTAAAAATGTTTATATACAGACAATATTTTTGGAGTATTTTGTGGCATTTCCAAACTGTTGTGATGGACAATTCTTAGATAATATTCTACAAGCAAGTATCATGGCTGTCACAATACAGGTGAACAGTTACAACCTGCAGCATGTTTTACATGAATTTTTGAGACAATGAAAGATATTAGACCAATTCAAATTTTACTCCTAGACAGGGCAAAAAAACTCACTAACATTCAAACTATCCTTTAAATTATTTTAGACCATCTACTCAGGTGAGCAGACAAGGCAGTAAAACAGCTTTGCATGCTATTATGCATTACCTTCTCTTCTGAAATAGACACTGAAGACATCAGGCAGCTTCTGCATAAGGATCTCAGCCATCTGCAGAGAACCCACTACAATCTTCAGGTCCTGGCTGGATAGCATGGAGGCAATGTGACTGTTGAAGAGAACATTAAAAAAAGAGGGAATGATCAATTCACTTTCAATTCAAAGTATAAATACAGTTTGGCTAGTCCATATTCTAAATGAGAAAGATAAACATTTTCCTGAGATTGATTTTTTTTACTTCAGCAGCAATGGTGCCTGGTCAACTGCATGCTTTAAACCTCCCACCCTTTGTTGATGTTAATGGTAAACACATCCCACAGTTAGTCCTGTCTTACCTGGACACAGCGTGGTTCCTCAGCACATCCTTCAGCAGCTCTGCGTCAGCAAAGTAGATGATCCTGAGGATGGCTCTAAGGCACTTGTGTCTAACAGCAGGGCCAGCAGAGGAGCTGTACACCTCGTAAAGGACCCCAAACAGCGTCTTGATGAAGCACTTCGCCAGCTCAGGGTCCTCCTTCATCAGCTGTGCTCGTGCATCTTCCCGCCGCACCTCCTGGTGACTCCCTAGAGATAGACAATCAACAGGTCAGCTGAGACTCGTACACAACTGCATGTGTATAGAAATCCTGCTGTTAGCAGGCATAGAGAGGGGGGAGTCTTGCAGATAGTCACTAAAATAAGGTAAAGATCATGTGTCCTCTGTCACATAATCATGCAAACACAAGCAAGACTGTGACTTCACCTGTCATTGTGCCTTTCCTGTCAGATGTACTGGACAGAAACCAAAATAATCCTTATCTATTTCTTTTGAAAAAAGAAAACAAACAAACAGTTGTTTGCAGCCTGAAACCTTTACATCACTGATGTTCTCAATCAGTTGCAATCAGTTATGTTTATGCAACTCTAAAATTTATGGTTGCTGAATTTGAATCAGATCTACACATAACTGACACAAATGTGTTTTTGGGCTACACAAAATCTGTACTTTCTATCTTACAGTCACCTCTCATTTAAAAACAATCAATTTGCAGTTTCTTATAAAGACAGCTGGGTAGATGATATATTCAGGGGATCAGGTTCAGTCAGACATACCTGTATTAGGGTTGGCAAGAGGATTGGGTTTCCTCTGGATGCCACGTGCTGTGCCTGTGTCTTCATTGATCTGCTGCATAGAGTTGAAGTCAATAGTGTAGACGCGGCCAAGGGTAGACAAGCTGATCTCATCCTCCCCATTCTGGTGGGCTGTCTGCAGGGTTAGATAATCACCAAATACCACCACGCATCAGTGTTGAATCTGAACTTCAATTCCAAAATGTGGTGAAAGTACACATTCATCTACAAGGTTTGAGCAGCTACAAGGAACTTTTAGTTTGTGCTGATTTTAGCACATATTCTCTCCTGCTCTTCACACACCTCAATGATGCGGCTGTCAATGCGATTGTAAGGATGCCAGAGTCCCCGGTCATCTCTCCATTGCCAGATGGCTCCTTCTGTGGTCTGGGCACTGCCCTTCTTCAGCATGACATCCACTGCAAAGATGCCCTCTCTAGGCAGGCAAGGCATCAGCTCACTGTGGGAACAGAAGCCGCTTCAGTTAGCTACATAAAAATAAACACTTGGGTTACTTTTGTTTATGTCCCTGTAGTTTTGCTACAGCAAAACCTTTACAAGTTACAAGCTGTAATATGTAACATGGTTTGTACAGCCTCCCAAGAGGAAAATGCAAGCCCTTTTCAAGCACTTTCAAGTTATCTAAACCAAAATTTCCAGACTCTCAAAGCCTTTGTCATCCAATCTAAATAATTACTTTAAATGCAATTGGGAAAATTAAAGTTTACAGAATTCCTTCATACCCACAGCAATCAATGTATATTATTACTTTTGTTTATTTTTTACCAGCTGTTCATATTAACTTTGATTGTAGCTTTGATTATTTAATGCTTGGTAATTTCTAGAATACGGGATCTTTTCAAATAGTAAAAGATTTTTGATGAGTGATTGTGTAGATGAAACATCAGATTATGTTGAAAATCAAGCATTTTTCAAGGAGTATATTTGAATTCAAGCATATTCCTAACCTTGAAAACATAACAGTTAAAATTAAGCATTTTCCAAACTTTCAAGAATTTGTATGAGCCCCATATTTAAGCCTGAAGATGATGAATACATGAAGATGTTAGTGTTAAAACTGTAACACGGATTCACAGAATTTTATTTATCATCTTAATCAGCATTTTTTATTTTCATCTTTGACAAGAACCTTCACCATGTATGTTATTTTTTTCTGACCAAGTAATGACAAAGATAACGGCCTGAATGGCAAAGGAATATAAACCTGTCTGCAATCTCAGTGAAATCCTGACACAAAGAGGCGAAGAAGTTCACTACCATGCTCTCACTGTGGCTTGCTTAGTCTCTGGCCATTTTCCTTTGCTCCTTTCTCTCTTGTAAATATTTGGTTTTGCTTACTTACTCTCTGTCATCTCCTCAGAGTTGAGCAGCTTGTTACGGTTAATGCTGCACAACTGAAATAAATATGTACCACTTGTCTGAATATTTTTCCACTTCTGATAGACAATTCTGCCAGACAACCATTAATGTTGAACAAGGTGGTTAAAGACCAACCGTTTACTTGAGTTCAAGCTGCTCAAGTGTCCTTGCGCAAGCCACTGATTCCCGTTCGGCTCCAGTGGTGCTGCTCTAAAGCAGACCTTGCACTGAACTAGCCGGATCAATAAAGTATCAGTATTTAGCAGTGACACCTGATTTGTCAATCTGTCCTGTTTCCATCAATACATGTGAGGATTATGTATTGAACTCTGATTTGAGAAGTCTTTCAATGACATGAATGATTAGTTCATGCAATGTGCATCTTCATGAGAATGGTACCATATAAGGGAGGTCAGTTCATAGAGCTCTTGGGGACTCCGGGGAACCAGGTCAATCTGTTCCTGGCAGCTACCATTTGATGCACCACACAGGAGGAAGCGCAGAGTCTCCGCTATGTCTGTTCGAGAAAAATGACACATACACAGTTTTGATGTTAGTTTGTGCTTCTGCAACAGGTAATATTCCTATACTATTGTAAACAGCAGTGGTGACTGGGGTGATATGCTCTTTGTTTTGGTTTCGTAAGTTTAGCATATAGTGTTCCAACCTATTCTCCATTTCAAAAATCCAGGCATAATTTCTCAGGATTAGTAGATTTCAGCCAGTACTCTATGATTTATGCTCATACTGGCTGGGTAACAGTCCGTAATAGTCTATAGGTGCTGATCCTTCATAAACCAAATTTTATACAATAAAAAACCCTGGGTCTGAACATTTTCCCAAAACTTACTGACCAGTTCCAAAACTTTCAAAGACATAGAATTAACAAATTCATATCCCTGAGTATTCTAGGCTTTTCTGCAAAGTGTAGGAACGCTTGTTATAATGCAATTTCAGGCTGTATTTGAGTATAGATAACTAGGGTTGTCCCGATCCGATCACATGATCGGAAATTGGGGCCGATCACGTGACTGCAGACTTGACCGGAACTCGGACATTATGTCCCGATCAGGTATCGGATAAATAATATATATACATATGTATGTTTGTTATTATTTTTAATCACATTTACAATATATGGGCTATTAGTGATTAAAAATAAATGAGAATAAAATAGTATTTATTAAGTGCCAACGTTTACAGGCCGGGTCTGTGTCTGTGACAGATGCCACTGAACAGCGCATGCGCGGAACACGGCAGCACGCAGCAGTTTGTTTTGAAGCTGAGGCGCGTGATATGCTGCTACTATGTCTGCTGTGTGGAAATATTTCAAAGTGAATGACGAGAACAATGCAATTGCAAACTGTGAGATATGCAAAATCGGGATCTCGAGAGGTGGGAAGGACAAAGCTGCTTTTAACACCACAAACTTGATACGACACCTCAAAAACAAACACCCAACACAATACACAAAGTTTACTCAGGCAAACAAGCCGAAGACAAGCCAGCCCACACTAGAAGATACTTTCAAAAAGACAGAGAAAATGCCCGACTGTGAAAAGGCGAAGAAGTTAACACAGAAGACTGCAGAAATGATAGCAATGAGTGACATCCTGGATCTTACTCTTTGCTCTTAGTTCGTTTCATAATGTTTTATAGAAGTATTGGATCAGGACTCGGTATTGGGAGATACTCAAAATCAAATGACTCGTACTCAGACTTGGGGGCAAAAAAAACGTGATCGGGACATCCCTATAGATAACCTATCCATGGGTTGCTAGTATTTATGAGTGTATGCTTGTATCACATTGAATAATAAGGTATGTAAGAATGAGTATGCGGACAGGGTGTATCTCATTTGTGTGTGTGTGTGTGCGTGTGTGTGCATATGTGTTATCTGTGAAAGTCACTCACTTTGCTTCATGAGCTGGACAGCCAGGCAGGGGCAGTTGGAGCACATGAGGGAAAACATGCGCACAACCATGATGAACATCCCTGAGCTGAGCACAGGGGGGGTCACCACCAGCAGCTGCTGAATGTTGGTCAATAGGTCCCGCGAGGCCACCTCCTGCAGCAGGTTCTGTTGTTTCAACATAGACACATACACACATTAGTGAGGGAGAGTGTAGTGGCAAATGGACAAGGTAAACATAGAAAAGGCAAACATGGTTTTGAGGCTTGAAAAATAGAGGCACATAAACATACCTCCTCATGTTGAAAGTTGTCCACCAGTCTGGCGAAACAGAGACAAGTGCTTTCGACGGATTTTTTATCCTGGAGAGGAGTTAAATGAAAGCAGAAATGAATAAATCCTGACAATACGTGACACTTAAATAAATAAGCATTATGTGTGGTATGAAGATGTGGGGGCGTGATCTGGGGAAAAAAAAACACCCAAATAGAGTGAATTCATATTATTACACTTTTAGGACTGCCACAACCACATTTTGAGCTGATAAAAGCAGGCTGTATGACATTGTGTCCATGGTGACTAACTGACTAACTAACTAATAACTAACTAACGAACTAATAGCAGCTGCTGCTATTATCAACCTGCACATGAAGTTACATAAAACTCAGACACTAACAAGAAACTCCTTAAAATACTCATACTCACTCTTTATGTAGAGTGTAACAACTACTATCAACTCTTTGATCAGTGCCAGGGTTTGTACAGCTTCGCGAGAGTAAAATTCAAGCCCTTTTCAAGCACTTGCAAGGTACTTATCCCAAAATTTCCAGACTCTCAAAGCTTTTATCATCTAATCTAAATTGTTTCTTTAAATGCACTTGGGAAAAGTACAGTTTACAGAATTCTTTTATGCCCACAGCAATCAATGTATATTGTGACTTTATTTTTTACCAACTGTTCATATTAACTTTGATTGTAGTTTTGATCAGGATTATTTAATGCTGGCTAATTTCAAGAGTATGGGATCTTTTCAAATATTAAAAATTTTTTTTACATGAGTGACTGTGTGGATGAAACACCAGATTGTGTTGAAAATCAAGCATTTTCAAGGGGTATATTTTAAATTCAAACATATTCCTAACCTTGAAAACATACGGGTTAAAATTAAGCATTTTCCAAACTTTCAAGACTTTTTACGAACCCTGCAGTGCTTTATTTTCATCTGGCTGCTGTCATAAACTGTCCACTGCCAACAGGCCATAAGTGCTTGTCTCTTTTCTTGGTGATTGGAAGGCTCATAAAAAAAGTAGAGCACTCCTCTAAAAACCTGACCATTCCTCAACTTCCACAACACTAAACACTGCCTAAAAACACAGAAATGATGCACTTTGCAGGACAGAGTTTTTCAGTCTAGTCATCCCAAAGAGAAGATTTGCTCGTTACTGATGATCTGAAGAAAAACTGTTACACCATAAACAAACAAATCAGAAAATATAAAGCCTAATGTTCTTATTCATACCCCTATGTTCAACCTTAGTTTCTTAAATTTATTCATAAATACTTGACTTTCACAGTTAATTATTTTCTGATATAGCTGAACAGGTACCTGGTGAGTAAGTCTCTGAGTCAGCAGTGGCAGAGAATCAGCAACAAAGTGAAACTCATCTGGAGTTATACTCTGGCAGCAGTTGGCTGCAATGGCCAAGGCGTTCCTCTGAGCATTGATGCTGAAGAACTCTAGGTAGAGCAGACAGTCAGCAAGCCCACCCTAGAAAGAAAGGTTCACACAGAGCAAAGGTGAGTCAATTGTTTGGAAATATTGGTGAGATCTATTTATTTTAGATGT